>JAWQFJ010001872.1:107896-117710 GCA_034096865.1 Theodoxus fluviatilis | reverse complement strand
TTTTTCATCTACACTGCATAAAAATCTGTCCAACTCTATCGATTTTTTAAATAAGCGATACACAGAAAACTGATCACTATCCACCAGTTTTTTTCCCCCAGGTCTCATTAAATTTGTCTATTAATCTTTCCCTCAGTGTCTTGACAAAACTTCGTTCTTCTGAGACACGTTGTTTAGTCCATTGTTCTTCAAAGCCATATTCAAGTAAAAGACGTCTTACTTTTGTTGCCCAGTTATTGCTATGAACTTGCTTAACCATCATGTTGTATGCTAATTTGGGTAATCTGGAGTCTTCCATTTTCAACAGTTTCAGCCAATATTTCACTGACCTCAATTTCGCATTGATATGCAGTGGATACCTTCCAGTCTCCCCATTTACCATGGTATTTGGTGTCTTGATACTCACCTTTAAGAACATTTTCAAGGCATACATATGTACATGAGAGAGAGAGAGAGAGAGAGAGAGAGAGAGAGAGAGAGAGAGAGAGAGAGAGAGAGAGAGAGAGAGAGAGAGAAAGAGATGCAGGCTTTCGTAACGTTAATTGAGATGGGGGGAAAAGCCTTTAATAAAAAACCTCTGGAAAGACAGTACGAACATATTACACTTTCAGTCGGCCAACATGGGCCGTCTCTTTGAAATGTTTTGTAAGTCTTTCTGCGTTTGCATAATTCTGGAACTTCTCACCCCGCTCTCCCAGCTTCAGTCTACCTCTCAGCTGATTGCGATGTTTCCCATCCCTGCCTGTAAGCCCCGCCTCCCTGCCCCGCCCCCTCCTCTTCTTCTCTGTGTCTGCTGGGGAGCTCCACACCCTTTCCCTCCTCGCTCCGCCCCTCCCTCCCTCCCTCCCTTCCTTTCCTCTCCACACAGTCTGAGAGGGGTGCGCCATAGACTGTCGCGTCGCACTCCGACCGGGGTGGTGAGTAATGAACTTCGCTCTCGCCAGCCACACTATAAATACAGCTCCGCTGGCAAAGGAGGTTTTAGGAGAAAGCGGCCTGCTTGGGAGGGAGATTCGAGAACATTCCCGCATCCTTTCTGTCGACCACCTGCCTCCGGGCCTGAGACGACTGCACCACCAGCAGCAACAGCAGCAGACTTCGCTGTAGCAAAACCAGCGTCCACTGCCCGCCTCATCTCACCATGAACACCCGCCTTCTCTGTGTCCTGGTGGCGCTTTGCGCCATGAGCTGCGCCCAGGCCTGGCCCTACATGAACCCATACGTCCTCTCCAGGATGCTGGGCGGACTCGGGTGGGGAGAGGGCGGCCATGCGTCCAGGGGCGGCTTCGGGGGCTTTGGGGGCGGCCAGGGGGGCTTTGGAAACATGGGGGGTTTCGGAGGCGGCGAGGGGGGCAGCCACTTCGGTGCCGGAGGCGGCGAGGGGGGCAGCCACTTCGGTGCCGGAGGAGGCGAGGGGGGTGCTGCAGCTGCTGGAGGTGACGACGAAGCCGGAGCTGCAGGAGGCGAGGGGGGCGCAGCTGCAGGAGCCGAGGGGGGTGCCCCTGGCGGTGCCGAGGGGGCCCACCAGTTTCCTACGGCCTTCCCCATGGGCCTGGGCGGCTACGGATACATGGGCCTCAACCAGTGAGTATAGTGCAGTGCGCATTGTTGTTGTCGTTGATGTTGTTGTTGATACTTTTATTTTTGTTGTTGTTATTGTAATAAATCTAAAGATGACAAGACTTGTGTGTACAATTCTCCTAAACACGAAACCTGAAATATCGTTAAATTTCAGTTGAATTTGGATGTGTGCGTGCAAAGTTGATATGGACAGTTATTGATCATTATGTCTGCATTAGTGAATGTGGTGAATTCTTTCGCCCCACATTGTCTTTTAGTTCTGCAGTTTCATCAGTTGAGTCTACGAATGTATTCCCGTCATTTCACACAGTATTTGTCTTTATGCCCCTCCCCCCTCCCACCCCCCACCCCCCGCTCTTGTCTATGTTTGGAAGGAGTTCTAAAGGATTTTTTTGTTTTTAATTCGATCTAAATCCAACCGCTCTCCGAGTCATGACTGCACCAAGTCGCGCAGGCGTTTGCGGAACTTTCCTTTGTTTGGGCCTTTCCTCTTTTTCTGTTTGAGTCGCTGTGTGAACTGTTCAGATCTTCTTTTTTCTCTCCTGCTTTCGGTGCGAGTTTTCTACACTGCCTTGGTCTCGAAGGTTGCCGATGTTTGTAGGTTCGACGTGGGGGGAAATACGCAAAAGTGCCGCTGGCGTCCTTTCTGGCGACAGGCAGTCGTTGAGGCGCAGACGCTACGCCCAGGTCATAGCCCCGTCTTTTTTAGGTTTGTTGTCCGTGTGGTGCAGTGTAGTCAGCCCCGGATGGCTGCCTGCATGCCAACACAGGCGGCTTTGTAACTGACTGGGTTGGAGTGGGAGTGCTGGGGGCCTTTTAAAACGTCGTTACCCTGCAGTGACTGCAATCCGATCCTGGGCTTGCCTCTCTTTGCACACATTCCGTATGATATACGGAGATATGTCGGTACTAAAGTCCTCTCGGCCAGACAAATAATTCACTTACGCCACTTTCCGGCCCAGCCCTTGGCGCTAAGTAGTTCAATCGTCCCCGTGCACCATCGTCACTTGAGAGGTTTTCTCATCTAATCGGGACTTTAAAGTTAAGGATGACGTCAATCGGTCAAAATAGCTTCCACAGCTGTTTCTCACGCCATCAGCTGTGTGCAGGGCGAGCCCTCGAGTCCAGCTGTTCAGCACATTAAAAGTTCGTTTTCCCATGGTTTCCATTCAGACCGTCTGAGAGGTTGCTCTTATTAGTGTTTGTCTTGTGAAATATTTTGTCTTTTGGGAGAAAGACCAGCTGTCATGACGATGCGTTAGTTTTCCGGTGGCATCTCGGTTGAAAATTGCCAGCCAAACAATCTGATACCGAAACGCCATTTTGCAATGACAGGGATTATTCTGCCTGTCTACGCACACACGCTGGTGCAATTTTAATATTTTTTACTTTGGACCCGAAAAATGTGCCGATTCCTCTTTGTTTACTTGACTTTCGATTTATGTTGTGAATTATCGAGCTTGAGTTAAATTAGACCAAGGAGAACTTGGCCAAAGTGGATAAGAAAAATGATATTTCCGCCTCTGTTTTGTGCGTAGAGATCGATTTCAAACGCCACGCCAGGGAAGTAAATGTATGGCAAGTGTCTCGGCTCCACACACCAGATGGCGCGTCAGTCCACTCAGAATCATTTCCTTAGTGGCAGGCTGACAGAGTGAATCCTGTACTGCTGAGAAAGAAAAGGACTATTGTGGGGCTGAAGATAAGGGGGAGCGCCTCGGCACACTCCATTCAGAAGATCAGGTTCTTTGCTGACAGTGCTTCATTTGCAGACGGCACGGTTCCTACGTTATCTTTTTCTATCGCCCCACTCCTCAGGAGCCACGCTTGCTAATCATGGTGTCTTCAGCCGGCGAATGGCCTCTTATTCAAGGAACCTTGCACCCAGCGTGCATGGGAACCAGGGCGGTGGAAAGCTTCTCGCAGTTCCGCCCGTGTGCAGTTGATGATATTTCATGGCCGACTTCTTTCTGTTCTAGTCCTGATGCATTTCCGATCCTATCTTCCGACCGGTCTCTGTGTGTAGATGCAAGGAAACAGTTGAAGACTAAGCTTGTGCGCCATTATTATGTTTACAGCTCTATAGTATTCGAATGCAGGAATACATGAGCTTCGAAGAAACAATTAATATAACAACATGATTTTCTTCGTCTCCTCGTCGTCGTCGTCGTCGTCGTCGTCGTCCTCCTCCTCCTCCTCCTCCTCCTCCTCCTCCTCCTCCTCCTCCTCCTCCTCCTCCTCCTTCTCTCCTCCTCCTCCTCCTCCTCCTCCTCCTCCTCCTCCTCCTCCTCCTCCTCCTCCTCCTCCTCCTCCTCCTCCTCCTCCTCCGCCTCCTCCTCCGCCTCCGCCTCCGCCTCCGCCTCCTCCTCCTCCTCTCCTCCTCCTCCTCCTCCTCCTCCTCCTCCTCCTTCTCCTCCTCCTTCTTCTCTTCTCCTCCTCCTTCTTCTCTTCTTCTCCTCCTCCTCCTCCTCCTCCTCCTCATCCTCCTCCTCCTCCTCCTCCTCCTCCTCCTCCTCCTCCTCCTCCTCCTCCTCCTCCTCTCCTCCTCCTCCTCCTCCTCCTCCTTCTCCTCCCTCTCCTCCTCCTCCTCCTCCTTCTCCTCCTCCTCCTCCTCCTCCTCCTCCTCCTCATCCTCCTCTTTTCTCCTCCTCTTTTCTCCTCCTCCTTCTCCTCCTCCTCCTCCCCTCTCTCCTCCTCCTCCTCCTCATTCTCCTCCTCCCTCCTCCTCCTTCTCTTTCTCCTCCTCCTCCTCCTCCTCCTCCTTTTTCTCCTCCTTTTTCTCCTCCTTTTTCTCCTCTTTTTCTCCTCCTTTTTCTACTCCTCCTCCTCTTCCTCCACCTCCATTTCCTCCTCCCCTTCTTCCTCCTGTTCCTCCTCCTCCTCCTCCTCCTCCTCCTCCTCCTCCTCCTCCTCCTCCTCCTCCTCCTCCTCCTCCTCTTCCTCCTCCTCCTTCTCTTCCTCTTCCTCCTACTCCTCCTCCTCCCCCTCCTCCTCCTGCTCCTCCTCCTCCTCTTCCTCCTCCTGCTCCTCCTTCTCCCTTTCCTCCTCCTGCTCCTCCTCCTCCTCCTCTTCCTCCTCCTGCTCCTCCCCTTCCTCCCTTTCCTCCCCTTCCTCCCTTTCCTGCCTTTCCTGCCCTTTCTCCCTTTCCTCCTCCTCCTCCTCCTCCTCCTCCTCCTCCTCCTCCTCCTCCTCCTCCTCCTCCTCCTCCCTCCTCCTCCTCCTTATCCTCCTCCTCCTTATCCTCCACCACCACCCTCCCTTATTTCTCCTCTGCCTTTCTTTGCTCGAGGTTACCATGGAAATGGGATAGCTGGACGTTGAAGCTTCGTAACATGTCAGCTTCTGTTATTCAGATAGGGCACTTCATTTGTTTTCCTCCAATGAGAAAGTACGCATCTCAGTTGTTAATGTGCACATGAAAAAAACCTAAAGTCGGAAAAATGAAACAAATGACACATTTCAATTTCAACATTAGTAATTCATTTCTGTGTATTCCAGATAAAACTGTATGTTTTTTGAGGAAATGTTTAATTTTTCACAGTAAAGTTCAGGAAATTAATTACGTAACATGGTGCGCTTATAACTTTTCTCAGCGTTTGCTCAAACACTGTTTTGCCGACTAGCCTTGTTTCTCATGTACGGTCACAATTGTTTTCAATCGCCTGGGAATCTGTTGACTCGGACCGGGGCAAGACAAACGGCGGCCTTGACACGGCACGAGACCGTGCCAGTAAAAAATCCACAACGTGGGTGACGTCACTGCTGCATTCCCCATGCAGCAACTGTTTTGGTTCAAGCAGGTGGTGAAGGCCACGGCGTTGACGTTACGTCAAGCGACGTTTCGCCGCCATGACGTCACAGAGGGACCGTGTGCCTGCGTGGGGCATGTCTGTCTGGGGCTGGAACAGGAGAGCAAGAGTTTGCACGTGCAGCCTGACATTTCCGCCATGACACCGCGTCACAACGCGCTTGGCACAGCTGCCTCAGCTCAGCTCGCCTGCCATGAGTAGCGTGGAAAATGCCGCCAGCGCGCCCTGACTGCAGACTGGGCAGTCGGCGAGATTCCGTCTATCAGTGTGGCACTATCCGCACGCGTGCATCTATGTGTAGGTAGTGAAGGAAGCGGAAACTCGACAGGGTTCCTCGCCTCCCCCCTGAGGAGAGCGGCAGGTGTTTCTGCGTTGCGCTCTTCTGCGTGGAGAGGGGCGTTCATCCACAGTTCCCCGTTCCGTCTCTCCCCGCACAACAAACCACGGTCCTCAGTCTGGATCACTTGCGTTTTTTCTATTAAAGAAAGTAGATTCTCACGTCACTGACGTTTCTGGCAAACTAACCAGATGCATTTGATCGTATTTGCTCGACAAAAGTGTATTTTTTGCAGATACATTCAAAACAAACTGGATATTTTTGTTTCGAGGCTGGCTTTCAAGAGGGGAAATATTAGCCCCATTGCTCAAAGACGCGCATGCTTTTCGTCTTTTTTTGTCTGCTGCAGAGGTATAGCATTTCATGGGAAAATAATTTTGTTGTTTCCTAGATTTCTTTACCAAGAAACCTCGGGGCCGAAATAGAAGTGTTGTGAATACCCTCATTTATCTTCTTTTTTAAATTTACATGTGAAAATGATTATTGAAAAAGGTTTATATCATTCTACTTGGTTTCCCTTGTTTTAATAACGATTAAATTGGCACAAGTTTTCTCATGGCTTCCCATCGTGTTGAAATAAGTGCCCTTAATACCCATGTGTATGTGTACATAGTCACGAGTTTTGCGGCACTGAATGCTGATGCCGTCTCTTACAGGTTTCCCGGATACGGATATAACAGGATGAACCCTTTCCTCAGGACCAACCCCTTCTACCGCTTCAACCCCACGGCACAGCCCTGGCTCATGGGGTACGTTGTCGGCCGCCTGCTCTCGCAGCTGCTGTAGAGACCGTATTAGACATGGTTAGATCCTGGCCAGGTAGACCCCAGCTATACACACTGGCTAGATTTTGACAGTGTAGACAACTAAACATTGGCTAGATCCTAGCTATGTAGACCTCATCTTTACACTGGCTGCATGCAGGACGCCAGGATCAGACTTCGCCTGTTTAGACGTACAGGGGGGGAGCGCGCTTCTTGCCGCAGAGTGGCGCGCTCTTGAGAACGCTTGCCCTTTTCTTCTGCAACAACATTGTTACTGCAGCTGCGCAGAGCGTTTGTCGAAAAATGGTTGTGCTGCGCATGCGTATGCGTCCTGGCTAGCAAAGCGGACATGCGTGGAAACCTTCGACTGTATCGCCCACTATGCACGAAGTGCATGTTTTTCTGCCTGCCCGCTGGAGGCTTGCTGTTAGGGCTCAAGGGTACTGTGTTATGTGAGTGGACTTCTTTCTCTCTGAACTTTGTGGAGTTGCACTGTTTCTATATGTCTGTAGCATGTCCATGGTTTGTGATTCTCGATAATTATCATGAAATCAGGTCGATATTGGCAGTACTTCAGTGATGATGTGAGACTTTCTGCCCCATACGTTGTGAGGCTCTTCAAGTTTCTTTTCAATGTGCTGAACAGAAAAGTTTGCGTTGCAAAGGAAACGCGTAAATCTACGTTGACCTTTTTTCTTGTGGCTTCTGTCAAAATGCAGCAGTGACGCTAAACACGTAATGCTGATTTCATTTTCTGCGTGCCCTGTGCCTTACAATTCACGTAAACTTGTAAATATTCGTGTGTTTTATGCTATGCTGTAATCTGTGGTTTTGTTATTACTATTAACTGTCAAAATAACTGCAACTGTACTACTTTAACAGCTGTAACAATAGCAGTGATACCTTCATTAACAACTGCCATAGCAAAAAGTGTCTGGCATGATGATGATGATGATGATAATAATAACAACGACGACAATGATGATGACGATGATGATGACGATGATGATGATGATGACGACGACGACGACGACGCCGACGACGATACCAACAATAATGATGATAATAATGGTGATAACAGCGACGACGACGACGACGACGATAACAGCAATAATGATAATGATGATAACAGCAACGACGACGACGACGACGACGACGACGACGACGATGATGATGATGATGATGATGATGATGATGATGATGATGATGACGATGATGATGATGATGATGATGATGATGATGATGATGATGATGATGATGATGATGATGATGATGATGATGATGACGATGATGATAGCGATTATGATAATCGGAGTTTTATTCTGCGGATTTTATTTTATTGTACTCTGTAACCGTAGGAACAGTAACTCTGTACTCACGGATGATGGCTTCAGACATGGCTTGCCTTGGATTCTTGCTTGGGACGTAGCTGCATGATAGTTGCACGATTTTTACCTGCAGGGGTGCAATTATTCCCTTTCCTTGACTACCGTTGTATGTGACCATCCCCTTGTCTTCTTGCTCTTGTATAAGCACCCTGCATCTAACCCTCCCCACCACCAACTTGCTCTGTCTCAGCACTCTGCATCTAACCCTCCCCACCACCAACTTGCTCTGTCACAGCACCCTGCATCTAACCCTCCCCACCACCAACTTGCTCTGTCTAAGCACCCTGCATCTAACCCTCCCCACCACCAACTTGCTCTGTCTAAGCACCCTGCATCTAACCCTCCCCACCACCAACTTGCTCTGTCTAAGCACCCTGCATCTAACCCTCCCCACCACCAACTTGCTCTGTCTAAGCACCCTGCATCTAACCCTCCCCACCACCAACTTGCTCTGTCTAAGTACCCTGCATCTAACCCTCCTCACCATCAACTTGCTCTGTCTATGCACCCTGCATCTAACCCTCCCCACCACCAACTTGCTCTGTCTAGGCACCCTGCATCTAACCCTCCCCACCACCAACTTGCTCTGTCTAAGTACCCTGCATCTAACCCTCCTCACCATCAACTTGCTCTGTCTATGCACCCTGCATCTAACCCTCCCCACCACCAACTTGCTCTGTCTAAGCACCCTGCATCTAACCCTCCCCACCACCAACTTGCTCTGTCTAAGCAACCTGCATCTAACCCTCCCCACCACCAACTTGCTCTGTCTCAGCACCCTGCATCTAACCCTCCCCACCACCAACTTGCACGTTAACCCGTTCACCGCTCGGACGGCGCTGGGCGCCGCGTTAACCCTTTGACTGATGAAGGGTGGCCCCTGGATCGGAGGCGAGACTGAGGCCTTGCTGTTTCTCGTGCAGGATGATGAGCCGCATGTTGGACGTGGATGCTCCCAGCATGGGCAGCTTGCCTGACCTGGGCAGTCTTGCCAACGAAATCTCTGAGAGGATGAGCTCTCTCTTTTAAAAATCCTCCCGCTCTCGGCGCGTACTTGACCCCTGACCTCCCTGGCCGCACCATGGCAACGCGTCTTCCCCTGCGCTCTCGCTTGGTGGCGCTGCGCTCCGCCATCGTGGACGCTAGATCCACTGCTGCCGACCGTCCGCTCAAGCGCGCTTCACCTCTGGCGTGCACTTTTTTTTTTTGCTAAAAGGAAAGTCTTTCTGTTTGTAGGGAGAGAAATGCAAAAATGCCTGCGCGATTGCCTGTGCGTAATTTGGTACTCTAGTTCAGACGCCCTGCGACATGTTCCTGAAGTTGTGCTTTGAACTTTTGGGCTCAGAAAAAAGGTTTTTGTACTTGCCCACCGACGCTGTACGTTGCGTGTCTCAGCGCGCTGTGCGCGCGAAATGTTTTCAAGTCAGATGTTGCCTGCTTTCCTGTGACTCTTCTTCCCATCGCTAATGTTTTTGTTCTTACAGGTGAAATCATTACGCTCCTTGGGCTGGAATGCGCAACATTTTGTTTCCTCTTTTACATTCTAGAACGCTCAATGGTATTTTTTAAACAACTGATTGGAGCACCATCAGTAAATGGTTATTCATTTTCCAAACCATTTAAAGCAAGTACTTCCAAATGCAAACCCATCGCCAAGCCTCAGAACATGTTTGTCGTTTTTCTGAGCTCAAAACTTCAAGTGCTGTTTATTTTATTCCCCCTTTCTAGAATGCTGTGGCACCCCTGGTTTCTCCAGTTCCCTGGGTTCCAGTCCCAGCACCCCACCCCCACCCCCACTCCTTCTGGTGACTGAAATGACCTCCACTGACGTGACCAGTGACCTAAAATGGCGACAGGCAGTGCATGCTGGGAAGACGCTTGGCATGCTGACTCAAAATTCCTTGTCGTGCACGCAGCTACGTAGAAATTTGGAGA
>JAWQFJ010001872.1:95396-100396 GCA_034096865.1 Theodoxus fluviatilis | reverse complement strand
AGTCAAATAAATCCCAGTGCCTAAAGCAACAGGGTGAGACTTCAGTACAGACTTGGATCCCTGCAAAATGTCCTTGCGTGACAGCTGTCTCACAACGGACCTTTCCGCCTGCTTCCAGCCAGCATCTATCTGGCAGTACCAAGACCCAGGTGGAGATCTACGAATGTTGCCATGGCTACACAAGGAAGCCCAGCCAGTTCGGGTGTCCCACGGGTGTGTGTCTTTCCTCCTCGTCTTCTCTTTCGATCCTTCATTATCTCCTGGCGTCTTCTGTCTTCCCCATTCGTCCCTCTACGACTCTTATCTCGCGTCGTATACTCTTCTCCTCGGATAAAGGAAGTGTCGAGGGTAGGGGCGGTTGCTGTCGTTGTTAGTAACGATGATGACGAAGACGATGATGATGATGATGATGTTGATGGCGATGACCGTGATGATGACGACGACGACGACGACGACGATTATTTCTAAGTATTCATTCGAACTAAACGAGGGTAAAATCATGGCAAACACTGGTATCACACAACGAAGTGCACTGATGTCACAGATGGATTTTGGTGTCGCAGAGTTGAAGATGACAGACTTGCCAGGGACCTTGGCCAACCTGGGACTGAAGCAGCTGCTGCGGGTGCTAGAGGGAACCAGTATGACGGAGGAGCTGCAGCTCGGCACCTTCACTGTCTTTGCTCCCAGGGACGCTGCCTTCAACGCCACCACCAGCAACAACAGCCCCACAGACACCAAGCTGCAGGTACGTCTGTGTGTACAGAAGTGTGTGTGTGTGTGTGTGTGTGTGTATGTGTGTGTGTGTGTATGCGTGTCAATGTACGCTTGTATGCATGAGTGTGTGTAAATGTGAGTATCTGCAGGTGTGTTTGTGTGTGTGTGTGTGTGTGTGTGTGTATTTGGGCTTTTATGTAACAAGAGAATGTAAACCTCTGTGTGTGTGTGTGTGTGTGTGTGTGTGTGTGTGTGTGTGTGTGTGTGTGTGTGTGTGTGTGTATTTTGGCTTTTATGTAACAAGAGAATGTAAACCTGTGTGAACGGGATCTCGATAGTCAAATACCGAATCCTACCGCAGTTGCCGATCGTTGCTTTCAGGGCGTTCCGTTCACCACTTTCCAGACTGTGTTTGAAGAGGCTGTCAAGAAAGTTATTCTCGCCTCCACTCCCACCACTTGCGACCTTGACCCCATCCCCACCCCCCTTTTAGTTGAATGCATTGACTCTCTTCTGCCCTACTTCACAGCTGTTGTTAACGAGTCCCTATCATCTGGCACCTTCCCTTCCGTGTACAAGTCAGCCATAATTAAGCCACTCCTAAATAAGCCTTCTCTGGACCCCAAAGTTTTGAAAAATTATCGCCCGGTCTCTAACCTCCCCTTCCTTTCCAAAGTTAAAGAGAGACTAATACTCACCCAGCTGCAGCAACATCTTGCAACCAACAACCTCTGGGCACCCCTGCAGTCAGCCTATCGTAGCCACCATAGCACAGAAACTGCCTTACTCAAAATCCTCGGCGACCTTTACTCTTCTTTAGATCAGGGAAAACTTAGCATTCTCACCCTCTTAGACTTGTCAGCGGCTTTCGACACAATAGACCACTACACTCTCCTCTCACGCCTGCGAAACACTTTTGGAATTTCACACTCTGCCCTTGCCTGGTTTCATTCTTATCTCACTGACAGATTTCAAACGGTCTCCATCAACAATCATTACTCAGCTTCTTCTCCTGTCCAGTTTGGTGTTCCCCAGGGCTCAGTACTGGGTCCAGTTTTGTTCGTTCTTTACATGCAACCTTTGTTTGACATAGTCGCTCAGCATTCAATCAATCAGCATGCATTTGCAGATGACAATCAGCTCTACAAAGACACCACCTTAGATCAATTCCAACCCACGTTAGACACTCTACAGACCTGTCTTTCTGATGTTAAGTCATGGATGTCACACAACAAACTCCAGCTGAACGATTCCAAAACCGAATGCCTTCTTGTCAAGTCTCAGAGACTAGTGACGCCTCCATCCCTCCCGTCTTCTGTCAGGGTTGGAGACGCTGACGTCGCCTTTGTTCCATCAGTCAAAAACCTTGGTGTCACCCTCGACTCTCATCTCTCTCTTTCCGACTTTGTCCAAAACACTTGCAAATCCGCATACATACAACTCAGACAGATAAGCGCAATCAGACACCTTCTCACTACTCAAGCTACTACTATCCTAGTCTGTGCTCTTATTCTCAGTCGCCTGGATTATTGCAACGGCCTTCTTGCTGGCTGTCCCGCATATCTCACTGATAAACTTCAAAGAGTGCAAGATGCTGCAGCTCGACTCATCTGTAAGTCAAAAAAGTCAGATCATCTCACTCCTCTCTTCCGCTTTCTCCACTGGTTGCCCATTAGTGCTAGAGTCCAATACAAGATTGCCTGTCTTTGCTACTATTACTTCGCTGAATCCCTTCCTCAATATCTCTCTAAACCCATGCGCACCTACACACCCGCTAGACAGCTACGCTCTTCCGCAGACACAAGAATCCTCAGGTTCCCGGAGGACCCTCCAGTTAAAACAAAATTTGGTGAACGCTCTTTCTTTTATCAGGCTCCCTCTATCTGGAATGACCTCCCCGCCTCTGTTCGTCACTCTACTTCTCCCTTGACCTTTCGCTCTGCTCTCAAAACTCACCTCTTCTTGAAATCTTTCCCTGATCCTGTCTAAGTTTCTTCATCTTCCTCCCCTCACTGTTCTCTTAGTACTAGCTTGCCTAAGCCCCCTACCCCCCTCCTGTCCCTCCTCCCCCGCTCCCCAGTTTCATGGTTTAACGGTGACGCTGTACATCAGTTTGTCGAATGTCTGAAGTGAATGTCTGACTCTTATGATATTAAGTTTATTAAGTTGTGCTTGAGGTGATTGACTGTTATTGTATATTGAAATGGTTGTGTATGTATGCGCCTTGAGCATGTCTTAACTCATTGGTAAGACGCTCTATAAATCCACACATTATTATTATTATTATTATTATTATTATTATTATTATTATTATTATTATTATTATTATTATTATTATTATTATTATTATTATGTGTAGGTATGAATACAGCAAGAATGTACTAAGAGTCATTCTCGCGAGGCTCGACTACTCCAGGTGATTCAATTCAAAGTGTCTTTTCATTTTCCTCGATGGGACGATAGGCATCGTTTGTGGATTTTGTTGTTGTTGTTTGGTGCGTCTTTTTCTTCCGATTAATCATCGCCTTTCTACAAATTCAACGACATGTAGAAGGGTTTAGTGCTTCATCCCATCCTTGCCACTCTGCTCTCTTTTGCGCTTTTGACTTCAGACTTAACGTGGAGGTTCTCTGATGCATCGTCTGCGTAGTCTGACATTCAGGCTCACTGAGGGCACGGTCTACACCATCGAGCCCCACGCATTCCCTGTATGGAAGGGCCTGACATGAAGACATTCTAGCGTGTCCGACATTGCAGTGCATTGAAAGATTTTTTCTTATACCTGCTCACTAGAAAGGGAAGTTGCAGCTCGCATCAGAAAGCCCAGCCAGTTACTGGTTCATCTCCTTGAAACATGTTATTTTAAAACACAGAAACAGAATATCACAGATGAAGACAAAAGATCACGGAGTTATCGAATTCGGACACGTAACCCTTAGGCTGCAAGACTTAGAAGATTAACAGATACACAGGAAGACTTAAACCATTCTATTCGAAACTGATCGAGTCTCTCGACGGCGCCATTTCGCCAGGAAGGGCAACCATCCTGGAGGTGCCGGACGGAGTTGGCCTTCAAGCATAGACGCAATGCTCCCGTGGGCGTGACATTCCTGACAAGTTATTTGCTCAAGGATGGTCAGATCTCGTTCGCCATGCCAGATTCTCTGCAAAGTGCTCGAGCAGTTTCGCGGAAACCTTGGCTGCCCAATAAATGACTGTTTTAATGATGACTGAAAACAGTGCAGCACATCAACGCGAGATCTGAGGTCCCGCACACAGGACAAAAAGCTCTGACGCTCACCGGCAACAAGCGTGTCTTTTGCATTCGAAGACAGGGTTTTGTCAGTCTACCCACCTGAAGAAAAAAATAGCTACTGAGGTTGCTGCAGAGATATGGCACTGCCCTTGTTGTCCATGGCTCTGTGTTTCTGTATCAACTTTATATGAAAATCCATGACAATATCGTCCACAAGTGGTCAACAAATGGATAAAACTTTTGTATGAACACATAGCGCGCGCCTGTGCATGAATAGGCCTCTGTATGGTCTTGCGAGTCCACATGCTTTAACCTTTGCTTATTTGTCTGTTTCTGTATGTGTGCCTACACACTTGTCAGTCGTTTTTTACGTTTGACTCTCTTACAATTTATTTCTTAGGCACGCTACCCACGCCACATCTGCTACACAGGGTTATGACAAAAGACGACTAACTGTCCGGAGGCTAAAATGACAGAGGAGAGAGGGAAAGAGGAATAGGGAAACAGACGATAGTGCGCTTCGCCCGCTACCCTGCTCGCCTCCTCCTTCTTTTCCCACTCGGCTGAGATATTCCTCTTTCACCTCCTCTCCTCCTCCCTACCCAGCCAACTGGCCCTCCCTCCCCTTCTCTCCTCCCTGACCAAAGCCTCATGAGTGCAGAGATCGGCAAGTGTTCTTTATTGAGAGCACACATCTCTCTTTACGTCAGCATCCTTATCTCTACCATGCATGACCACTCCTGGGGCAAAACTCCTCTCAAGCAGGGTCCGGCATGGTCCAATGCCTCAGTGCTGGCCAATACTTAAAAAACTGTGTAAAAACTGGTCCCTGATGTGGCTACCACAAAGGTATAGAGCCTATAACTTCCTTATGCCACCTAGATTATGTGTCAAGTTTGAATCAGCAGCTGAAGTGGAATGGGAATGCGTGCGTACAAACAAACAAACAAACAAACAAACAAACAAACAAACAAACAAACAAAACACACACACATTATAAGCTTTATAGGTGTAGAGATGTTCATCT
>JAWQFJ010001872.1:70396-90396 GCA_034096865.1 Theodoxus fluviatilis | reverse complement strand
CACGTCCGCGTCCTTGCTGACAGACAGGCATGCATGCACAGCAAGGGGAGACGCCAGTATGACATTGCACGTACCATGTCCACATTAATCGACAGGGCCGGATCTAGGGGGGGTGCTGGGGGTGCTCGAGCACCCCCCCCCCCAAAAAAAAAAAAAAAAAAAAAAAAACCCCCGGGGCAGCCGGGCGTTGGGGGACGGCGGGCGGGGGGGGGTGGTTGCTCAAATATGTTGATCTACTTCCCACCTCATCGGATATCGGCACACTTTGCTTGGTAGCAGAGACAGTATAGTTAGTAAAAAGCTTGGGAAGGAGGGGGGGGGGGGGGGGGGCTAAAAGATGCTGGGCCCAGATGCTGTACTACTCTCCACTTGGTATAAGCACACTCTACTTGGCAGCCAAGGTAGCTGGGGAGGGAGGGGGGGGGGGGGGTGCTGCTATAATTAAGATGCCTTCCTTTTGCTACTCGCACAGACAAATCAAACCCGGGCAGAGACAGGAAGAATCTGTGACCAAACAAAAACTCTTGGAAATGACCGCACTGCCAGATTGCACAGATTTGCACCATTTTTCTCAAAATTTTCCGGGGGGGCATGCCCCCGGACCCCCCTAGAGGGGCGTGCCTGCTTCGCAGGCACGCACTCGTGGCTTCGCCACTTCGATGAGAAGACCCTAAAACAATTTTAAGCACCCCCCCTCAAAAAACTTTGATCCGGCCCTGATCGAGGCGGAAACCCAAAACTTTCCTTGGCATGCAGGGTGAGATATGCGGAACACCTACGGAAGTACATTCTGCACTTCCTTTATCCTTTCCCTTGTGTTTGTCCCTCTGCCACCGTTCCCACTCCAGCGCGTTTCATGCGTCATAGAGCACGCAGTCAAAACCAGTTGAAGAGTCGACTCACACTGGTGAATAAAAATATCGGTCTGTTAATTTGTATTTTAAAAATTGATTCGATTTCTAATTAATTTATTTGTGAAAAGCGCACATTGAAAAGTCAAAACTCGCACTATCCATGGGAAGCGTCGTTACGATAGTATATGTATATAGTCGGTGGACTACTTCAAACCAAAGATGCAATCTAACGGGACCGCCAGCTTCGCCGAATTGCGAGAGAGGTAGTGATTCGCGGGGACATCACTTCCGGTGAGCCACTATTTTGCAATAGCTGCGCTGTTTGCTCTCCGATGAAAACTCACTAACTTATCATATCAATTTGTAAGTCTGAAGAATACTTCTTGATGACAAGTACAGCACAAAAACTTTTGCAATAAAACTAACGGCAACATTGAAAAACCACGCGCACTTTCCCGCACTGGTCTGGCAAATGTAAACAAATTGAACGACTATGAATTCTTGCTTCATTACGCTGAAAGTGTTTTTGATTACGAAAGTAATACACTACTTTCTTTCAATCTTCAAATTAGTTAAATGCAGATACACATGAAAGACACTACTATGTGAAAACACGATTATTACTAGTCCACTGTAGCTTTCATTCTACCGGAAGTGATGTTCCCGCGATTGTCAAAACGTCACGAAAGGCCAAAAGACAAATCGCGTCAAAACTGCAGAAGCTGGCGGTCCCGTTAGATAGTGACTCTGTACAAACGAAACTCCTACGAGTCATTTATCTAAGCCCAAAAAACAAAGTAGCAAAGAGTGTGCCGTTGCAGAATGCTCATTGAGAAATTCTGATGAGGTGAGCACTCATAGTTTTTACTAAAGTCACAATGTTCGCAGTTTCAACGCCACATCAGATCAGATTCAACAAACTGGCAGAGATTAGACAAGTGGATTAGGCAACATGATTTGAAGAAATAAATCAGCATATTTACTCAGCAATTCAAGCAAAACGAATCGGCTGGACAAGCACAGAAGCACCCTGGGAGGACAACAAAGCCAGAGCGCCGACCACCCTCTCGTCTGCCTGTCTGCTACTTGAAACGTTGGAGATAATTATTCGAAACGCTCCCCCGTTTGTCCTTTAGGACGACTGTTGGAACAAGAATAACGATTTCTCGCACTCCAGAAGCAGTGGTTCTATATTTGCGCTGTGTTTTGATGGACGCTATCGATGCAAGCTGCAAATTTCTTCTACCTAACCATGACGCAGTGTGAAGTGAAGTCGATCAGATTGCCGCGGAGAACGAAGCTCTATAGGCTTGTTCAGGAGTACGACGCGCTGCATGAGCGCTTTATGTTGGCAATTGAGCGCTCTTTGCTTCTCTTGAACGCCTACAAATTTTGTGAAGCGCTTCACTTTTTAACGGGAGGTAAATCTTCTGCGCCGCATGTTGTGTTGCTAGACGCTTAAGAAAGTGTTTTCTTTGCCACAGACGTCGTTTATGCATGTTCCAATGTATTCTGCATGAATAAAATCCATTACTGTGTCATCCTTACCTACCATTACTCGCACAAACAGAGCGCTTGGGGCAAATATAGCCCGTTCCAGTCCCAAAATGGTGTTTCTAAGGGTTATTTTACGCATCGACGGCCAGTGCGGGATCGAAGACGCCATTTTGAAAATCGTGTGAATCACCTCGTATGCGCGCTTCTCTGTTCAGTGAAGCACGCGCCAAAAATGAGTGAAGCGCGTGGAGCGCTTCGCAGCGCTGCGCCTCCTGAACAAGCCTAATGTCAGTATCCGACTCTGCTGATTCGTCATCTGATTCGCTGCAGTAAGGCTCGTTCCGATATGGTTCTGGAATACGTGAACATTTTTCATAACATTTATCACAGAAAGTGCTAGAATCTGTACTGATTTTGAATATTTTCCCTTCCCCTTTGTTGTTGACAGGCTCTATTTATTCTTGAGTTTAGTTCTCAGCTCCGTGTTAATCCACGGTTTAGAGTTGAGACAAATCATGGCGGTGTGGCGCTCAGTGCAGAGGTCGTTGCAGAAGTCGATGTAGTCTGTGACTTCATGGATATCACCAATCCTTTAATCCCTGTTTGAACGTACACAGCAAATGATGGTCATCGAAACACAGACACAGTGCATTAGACTCGACTGCGCTCCACAGCCACAGGAAATCTGCTATACGTCATCACGTGCCACCGGCCGCGAGACGCCGTATGAGTATGCAGTATGAAAGTCTTTTCTTCATACACGCGCGTACATGTCTAGAATGGGGCCAGCAGTTCTCTATGGCAAGTGTGGATAACATTGAGAATATATCTACGAAAAGCTACATCTACATCTATTTTCCTGCAAACCCATGGGAAACACAACTGCCAGGGTCAGAGACAAGGGAAACCCCTCGGCTTTGGGTCACGGGCAGCCTCACGCTTGGCCGACGACGTGATCTCGAACGTGTTGCCCCTCGCGATTGCCAGCGAGATTCTTTGAAACAGGAATTGTGTCTGGCGTGGGTCATCTGTCGACAGTGCAATACGCTGGTCTATCTCTCGGATAAGTTCCGTTTCTGCCGGTATGACCATTCCAGTCGTTTCGACAGGGAACGTGTCGAAGTGGTACCGCTCCGTGATAGAGGCGTATTTCGTCCTTTTCGACCCTTCGGCAGACCGGCAGGCGTGGCCTGGGTCGATGGCGGAGTCTGTCATTGAAGGCGGCGCAAAAGAGTCAGAGCAGGTAGCGCCCCAAACAAGTGACTTGCCGTTCTTGAATGGGAATACAGTCACGCCGTTGGGGCGCCGCCCGTCTCCTCTGTCGAGGCCAACCGGTTCCAAAACGGAATACGGGCCTGCAGAGTCGAGCGACCGTTTGATGACGTCGTTGAGGGCAGCGTGGCGTGGAAATCTCCCAGCACTGTAGCGGCATGAAAGCGGGTGCAAGCCGTAGATGTCGACCGTCTTGCCGCATCGACAGGGGTGGCTCTGGCACATCTGCTGGCCGAGGCGGAGAGAGGCAGCGATCCTCATCGTCTCTCTCGTCGTCTAGGAGGTTGCCGAGAGAAGTGGCGGGAATGGCGTGTAACCAGCAACCGCTGTTGGGTTGTGCGGCCGAGCCCAGACAAACCAAACGATGCTGGTTAAGACGGGGTCTGAGCTCGTTCGCGACAGCTCGACTGGCAGTGCGGTCCCAACTGTGCTGGGATTCCGGGATCTCAGCATCTGGGAGCCCCTTCTGTCTCCAACGGCCAAGAGCGTCCTCTGCGTCCACTGGTAGAATTGCAGAGTCGCTACTTTCGCAACCCATACCCAGGTTTTCATCGTATTCGCTGTATGTCACCATGCTAGCCGGTGAGAGGTTGATACTATAGCTGAAATGGTCGTTGTAACCAACATTTCCGGACACTGTACCTGAGGTACTCTGTCCGATCGGACAGAGTACCTCAGTTTGAAATCTCGTCCTTACAGTCACGTGAAATACCGATGATAGCGCTCAGCTCAGACCGCAGCCGCCACTCCGCCTGACTGACTTCGCACGCCCGGGGAGTTATGCTAAGATCCGGCCGCGTTAATGTATCTGCGTTTTGTAACAAACGTCTTGCTCGGCGGTACTGTACTCCATGCACCTTAACGGTTCGCGTGATTTGGGTGTAATCTTAAGCTAAACGACGTTCCGAATGTTTCCGACTTCGACCATTTCAGCAGCGCCAATAAACGTCGTTTAGCTTAAGATTACACCAGAATCACGCGGACCGTTAATGTGCGTGGAGTACAGTACCGCCGAGCAAGACGTTTGTCACAAAACGCAGATACATTAACGCGGCCGGATCTTAGCATAACTCCCCGGGCGTGCGAAGTCAGTAGTCAGGCGGAGTGGCGGCTGCGGTCTCGTTCTCGTTCAAATGCCGAGATTTCAAACTGAGGTACTCTGTCCGATCGGACAGAGTACCTCAGGTACAGTGTCCGGAAATGCTGGTTACAACGATCATTTCAGCGATACTATATTAACGTCACTATTTCGCGCATGCGCAATAAAAACCGAATGGGCTTTTAAGGCCAGGTGAAAAGCAACAGTTTTACAAAGCAATATCCCGCGGAGAGAAAAAAATTATGAGTGTGTGTGTGTGTGTGTGTGTGTGTGTGTGTGTGTGTGTGTGTGTGTGTGTGTGTGTGTGTGTGTGTGTGTGTGTGTGTGTGTGTGTGTACTTAACCGACAGGTTGACTTGTTTATCATTTACATGTAAATGCAAACGGCACAACTTGGACATGCTCTCGTTGGTCTTCAACGCCTCGCCGCTGACGTCACTGTCCTCCATTCACTGCTTGTAGAGCCTACGAACAGAAAGTACAAGACTCCGGACAGATTTTCAGTATTAAGTCGCCCTGTCTTTCAGTGATTGTGAGAGCGCACACATTTACGAGAAACAATTCTGTGTTTACGCCTCTGTATGCGCGAGCGCGCGTGCGCGACCATCTGTGTGCATTCATGCGAGCATGCGTTTGTGTGCACACTGTGTGTGCAAATAATGTCTCTGTGTGTCTGTGCTCGCGCGCGCGCATTCGCGTGTGTGTATATGTGTGCATGCATGCTTCCGAGCTGCATGTCTGTGTGATTGTGTGTACGCGGAGAAAGAGGTTGAAAACTTTAGCTTATTCTAGTGCATGGATCATATTCGTGTGTTACGTGTTTTTAACCTCATGAGTGTGTGTGCCAGCTAAGATACGGTATTTTGTTATTTGAATTGTGGGCGTCGTGCGTGTGCGTGTGTGTGTGTGTGTGCGCGCGCGCGCGTGTGTGTGTCTTTGTGTGTATGTGTGTGTGTGTGAATATGTGCGCGCACGCGTGTGTGTGCATAATGTGTGCCTGCACGGACATGTGTGCATGCGTGCGTGCTAGCTGTGTGTCTGTGTGCTTGTGTATGTGTTTCTCTGTGTGTGTCCTTGTGTTGTTTTCATGCGCTCTGTTTGGCATGTTAAAGAAAAAGCTTTTCATCATGGCCAGTGCCCCTGTTGGTCAGAGTTGAATGGCTGCACGCTGTATGAGCAAGGGCATCAGTTGAGCCTGTGCTTACAGCTGATGACTGCCAACTGCGCCAGAGTGCTGTCCACGGACAACCAGGCCACCAATGGCATCATTCATACGGTGGAGAGCGTGTTGCGTCCAGTCACGGACTCCCTCACCGACCTGGTTTCCAAGAACCCGCAGCTGTCCTACCTCAAGACAGGTGAGACCGCTCGTCTGGCTGCACCCACTGCCTGCACTGCCACGGAGGCAGAGGGTGGCAGTGCCATGCGTGGGGACGGGCGCACAGTGGAGATGTGAAGTCTGTTGATTGGTGGATGAGGGCAGAGTGGTTTCTTGTGGGGTAGGTAGGGACTCTGGCATCCAGTTTGGGCCTAATCCTGGTTTCTTGTGGGGCAGGTAGGGACTCTGGCATCCAGTTTGGGCCTAATGCTCCAGACTGGTTTGAACGCTTGGTAAGATGTGGACGATCTAGCCCTGTCCCCATACCCCCAAGAGTTACCCCGAAAGCCAAGCGGCAGCTGACCCCCCATAGTAACCCCCAAAATCAGGCGGCTCTGGCCATATACTGCAACCTCACACTATGTAGACTGGCATCGTACTGAGAATCCAGGTTTCTAGTCAGGCTTTGAGGCCGACATGAAGGGAATCAAGCGGTGTTCAAATCTAGTCCTTGCTCGGCCTAAGGCTGAGCCTATGTAGATGTACACTCAGTGGCAACTGGGGCAGCAGTCTCTAAACAAATGTCATCGTCATTGTCGATGTTCATCGTCGTTTTAAACCATTAGCACTCAAAGCTGACCTGATGATATGTGCACAGGTAAACAACCTGTAGAGAGCTGCAGTTGTTCTAGACTTGAAACGATGGCGTTTATAACTATTTTTCGTGGGTAACGTGTTTGACAACTCATGGGATGATATTTGCTTTACAGCTCTACAACAGTCACAGCTTACTTTTTACTTATATTTGACCAAACTACTAATTCTTCCGCATGCGCGCAAGTGTACATGTCAGTCAGCAAGTGCAGTTTCATTAACAGACGTCCTGGGTCTCAGCTTTTTTTGTTTGCATGCAGGTCTTCACGGCTGATGGAGTTATTCCCCTTACATTGCAGTCGAGTCTATCCAAGCGCATCGAAAACCGCGTTTCTCCGTTTTCTTCCATGACCCCAGCGGACGGTGTGAAAACTGATTTTCCAGAGAGGCAGTCCAGATAGAAATAAATCGACTGTAAGAAATTTAGGGGAGAAAATTATGCCACAGCTTCAAAAGCTATCATCTTAATGAATAAATTTGGTCAACCAGGTGTTGTTATTGGATGTTGACTTCCCATCTGGAATTGAAATTCAACAGCCATGCATGCAGACTTCAGGCAATTTCTGTGTCCACTCTCCTGTGAATATACTTTCTGGTCATTCTGTTCTTTCTTTCGCATACGAAGAGCCGTAAATTTCATTAAATTTCTCTCATTGTCTTGACAGCTTTCGCTCACGCCTATAATCAAATTACGTCCTGTTCCCCAGATGAGGTAGAGAGAAAAGCAAATTATTATTTTCATTTATTTACGGTTTCATAGTTCATTTCCAACCTATTGCTAAAGATGCTAGCTATCGAAATGTCGTAGCGACGTTTTACCAGAGTTGGGGCTCAAGCACTTTACATTTTACCCTCACGGATGACTTGGCCACTGATTCAAATGTTCACATTACGTCAGGGGGAAAATCCTTTCTTTTCATACTTTACGAGGCGTGGGGTTTATCACCCAAAAAAACTTATCGAGCCTAACTGTAGGTCACCAATCACAATCAGCCAAAGTGGTGTAGCTGTGCCTTGACCAACACTGCATACGTCATTTGCGACAGCCATGGCCCGAGCCAACCTGGTGCAGAGGCTGCGGGAGCCTGGACAGTTCTCCCTCCTGGCCCCGACAGACACGGCCTTCCGCAAACTCAAACCAGCCCAGCTTGACCGGCTGCTTCGCGGGAACCCCAAGTGTCTGGAGAGTAAGTTGCCTCCCCTGAACTGTCTCCGACCTCCTGAAGTAGGCTATGTGTTACCATGGTAAACCTTTTCTAGTATTACATTACATTTCATTAGTGTGCTCGTCGTCGCCTGGCAGTTCCGGATTTTCTGACCGTCATGGAACATTCCATTAGTTTATGTGTGCGTAAATGTCTTTGAGCCCGTGCGCGCACGGTCGTGTGTGCGCGCGCGCGACTATGCTTGCTTGTGTGTGTGTGTGTGTGTGTGTGTGTGTGTGTGTGTGTGTGTGTGTGTGTGTGTGTGTGTGTGCGTGCGCGCGTGTCTGTGTGTCTGTCTGTCTGTCTGTCTGTCTGTCTGTCTGTCTGTCTTGGTCTAGTCTGCGTGTCTGTTTGCTTGACTGTCTGTGTTGCTGCCTGTGTGTCTGTGTGTCTGTCTGTCTTTGTGTGTGTATGTGTATGTGTATGTGTGTGTGTTGTCTGTCTGTCTGTCTGTCTGTTTGTCTGTCTGTCTGTCTCTCTCTCTCTCTCTCTCTCTCTCACACACACACACACACATACACACGCACACACACACACACACACGCACGCACGCACGCACATACACACGCGCGAGCGCGCATACACACATGCACACACACACACACAATGCACTCGCGCGCGCGAGGGCAAGCACATGCACACATATACATGCACATTCACGCACACACACACACATCCACACCTATGCACAGACACACACACATGCATGCTCACACACACACACACACACACACACATGCATGCATACAGACACCTGCAGACCACACCTCCAGAACAGAGCTGGATGCTGGCATTAGATATATAACATCAATCTTCCGAAACTTATTCCTTCCCTGGCAGAGGTCCTGCTCAACCACGTGCTGCCCAACGTCATCTGCACGGCGGCCATTACTGGACGTGCCAAGACGCCTAACTCGCTGCACAACTACCTGAAGCTGTCACGTGATCAGGACGGCAAGCTCTTCGTGGAGGGGTCACAGGTCATCGTCAAGGACATCATGGCCACCAACGGCGTTCTTCACCTTCTCGACGACGTCCTTGTTCCTGACGAAGGTGCCGCATGCTGATGCTAGAGGCGATTCTGATTGAGACGGTGTAAGACATATATTGTGAGCTCAAATTGCAGATGGAATATTTTTGTCTCCCTTTTAATTGGCTGCTTCTTGATAAAGAGAAAGACAAGTCATTATTGAATATTCATAAACTGGACGGGGAAGCCCCCCAACGGTGTCCATAGACACAGACATACAATAACAACCACAATGCAATAAAGCATAGCAGATCAGTACAGCACGGACAGTTTGCCGCCCCCCCCCCCCAAAAAAAAAAAAAAAAAAAAAAAAAAAAAAAAGTGTGAATTACGATGATGACTTTGACGACGACTACTGTGATGATTTCGACACTGACAACGACTACAACGACAATCACTGGAATGCCATCACTGACGCCCTGGCTCTTTAACAGCCAAGGACTTGCTGGAGGCGGCCCAGGCCCGAGAGCTGACGGAGTTCTTGCAGCTGGTAGACAAGGCGGCCCTGTCCCAGACGCTCACAGACGCCGACAACGTCACCGTCTTCGTGCCCTCCAACACGGCATTCGAGGTCACGTGTCCAGGCGCCGTTTGTCCTGCCCGTGCTGGGCTGACACAGCATTTGTGTAATAGGCACGGAGTGTATGGGCATGGAGTGTATGGGCATGAAGTGGATGGGCATGGAGTGTATGGGCACGGAGTGTATGGGCATGGAGTGTATGCGCATGGAGTGTATGGGCATGGAGTGTATGGGCATGGAGTGTATGGGCATGGAGTGGATGGGCATGGAGTGGATGGGAATGGAGTGTATGGGCATGGAGTGGATGGGCATGGAGTGGATGGGCATGGAGTGTATGAGCATGGAGTGTATGGGCATGGAGTGTATAGGCTTGGAGTGTATGGGCATGGAGTGTATAGGCATGGAGTGTATGGGCATGGAGTGGATGGGCATGGAGTGTATGGACATGGAGTGTATGGGTACGGAGTGTATGGGCATGGAGTGTGTGGGCATGGAGTGTATGGGCATGGAGTGTATGGGTACGGAGTGTATGGGCATGGAGTGGATGGGCATGGAGTGTATGGACATGGAGTGTATGGACATGGAGTGTATGGGTACGGAGTGTATAAGCATGGAGTGTGTGGGCATGGAGTGTATGGGCATGGAGTGTATGGACATGGAGTGTGTGGGCATGGAGTGTATGGGCATGGAGTGTATGGGCATGGAGTGGATGGGCATGGAGTGTATGGACATGGAGTGTATGGACATGGAGTGTATGGGCATAAAGTGGATGGGCATGGAGTGTATGGGCATGGAGTGTATGGACATGGAGTGTATGGACATGGAGTGTATGGACATGGAGTGTATAGCATGGAGCATAATGGGCATGGAGTGTATGGACATGGAGTGTATGGGCATGGAGTGTATGGACATGGAGTGTACAGCATGGAGTGTATGGACATGGAGTGTATGGACATGGAGTGTATGGGCATGGAGTGTATAGGCATGGAGTGTATAGGCATGGAGTGTATAGCATGGAGTGTATGGGCATGGAGTGTATAGGCATGGGGTGTATAGGCATGGAGTGTATAGGCATGGAGTGTATAGCATGGAGTGTATGGGCATGGAGTGTATAGGCATGGAGTGTATAGGCATGGAGTGTATAGGCATGGAGTGTATAGCATGGAGTGTATGGGCATGGAGTGTATGGGCATGGAGTGTATAGGCATGGAGTGTATAGGCATGGAGTGTATAGCATGGAGTGTATGGACATGGAGTGTATGGGTACGGAGTGTATGGGCATGGAGTGTATAGGCATGGAGTGTATAGGCATGGAGTGTATAGCATGGAGTGTATGGGCATGGAGTGTATGGGTACGGAGTGTATAGGTATGGAGTGTATAGGCATGGAGTGTATGGACATGGAGTGTATGGGCATGGAGCGTATGGGCATGGAGTGTATAGGCATGGAGTGTATAGGCATGGAGTGTATAGCATGGAGTGTATGGGCATGGAGTGTATGGGTACGGAGTGTATAGGCATGGAGTGTATGGACATGGAGTGTATGGACATGGAGTGTACAGCATGGAGTGTATAGCATGGAGTGTATGGGCATGGAGTGTATGGGCATGGAGTGTATGGGCATGGAGTGTATGGCATGGAGTGTATAGCATGGAGCGTATGGACATGGAGTGTATAGGCATGGAGTGTATGGGTACGGAGTGCATAGGCATGGAGTGGATGTGCATGGAGTGTATGGGCATGGAGTGTATGGGCATGGAGTGTATGGGCATGGAGTGTATGGCATGGAGTGTATAGCATGGAGCGTATGGACATGGAGTGTATAGGCATGGAGTGTATGGACATGGAGTGTATGGGCATGGAGTGTATGGGCATGGAGTGTATAGCATGGAGTGTATAACATGGAGCGTATGGACATGGAGTGTACAGCATGGAGTGTATAGCATGGAGTGTATGGGCATGGAGTGTATGGACATGGAGTGTATAGGCATGGAGCGTATGGACATGGAGTGTATAGGCATGGAGCGTATGGACTTGGAGTGTATAGCATGGAGTGTATGGACATGGAGTGTACAGCATGGAGTGTACAGCATGGAGTGTATAGCATGGAGTGTATAGCATGGAGTGTATAGCATGGAGTGTATAACATGGAGTGTATAGGCATGGAGTGTATAGCATGGAGCGTATGGACATGGAGCGTATGGACATGGAGTGTATGGACACGGAGTGTATAGGCATGGAGTGTATGGGCATGGAGTGTATGGACATGGAGTGTATGGACATGGAGTGTATGGGCATGGAGTGTATGGGCATGGAGTGTATGGGCATGGAGTGTATGGACATGGAGTGTATGGACATGGAGTGTATGGGCATGGAGTGTATGGACATGGAGTGTATGGGCATGGAGTGTATGGGCATGGAGTGTATGGGCATGGAGTAGATGGGCATGGAGTGTATGGGCATGGACTGTATGGGCACGGAGTGTATGGGCATGGAGTGCATGGGCATGGACTGTATGGGCATGGAGTGTATGGACACGGAGTGTATGGGCATGGAGTGTATGGGCATGGACTGTATGGGCACGGAGTGTATGAGCATGGAGTGTATGAGCATGAAGTGGATGGGCATGGAGTGTATGGACATCTAGTGTATGGGCATGGAGTGTTAGGGCATGGAGTGTATAGCATGGAGCGTATGGGCATGGAGTGTATGGACATGGAGTGTATGGGCATGGAGTGTATGGACATGGAGTGTATGGGCATGGAGTGTATGAGCGTGGAGTGTATAGCATGGAGCGTATGGGCATGGAGCGTATGGACATGGAGTGTATGGACATGGAGTGTATGGGCATGGAGTGTATGGGTATGGAATGTATGGGTATGGAGTGTATGGGCATGGAGTGTATGGGCATGGAGTGTATGGGCATGGAGTGTATGGGCATGGGGCGTATGGGCATGGAGTGTATGGGCATGGAGTGGATGGGCATGGAGTTTATGGACACGGAGTGTATGGACATGGAGTGGATGGGCATGGAGTGTATGGGCATGGAGTGTATGGACATGGAGTGTATGGGCATGGAGTGTATAGCATGGAGTGGATGGGCATGGAGTGTATGGGCATGGAGTGTATGGACACGGAGTTTATGGACATGGAGTGTATAGCATGGAGTGGATGGGCATGGAGTGTATGGGCATGGAGTGTATGGACATGGAGTGTATGGGCATGGAGTGTATGGACATGGAGTGTATGGGCATCGAGTGTATGGGCATGGAGTGGATGGGCATGGAGTGTATGGACATGGAGTGTATGGGCATGGAGTGTATGGGCATGGAGTGGATGAGAATGGAGTGTATGGACATGGAGTGTATGGGCATGGAGTGTATGGACATGGAGTGTATGGACACGGAGTGTATGGGCATGGAGTGTATGGGCATGGAGTGTATGGACACGGAGTGTATGGGCATGGAGTGTATGGGCATGGAGTGTATGAGCATGGAGTGTATGGACATGGAGTGTATGGGCATGGAGTGTAT
Organism: Theodoxus fluviatilis; assembly: GCA_034096865.1. Taxonomy (NCBI): domain Eukaryota; kingdom Metazoa; phylum Mollusca; class Gastropoda; order Cycloneritida; family Neritidae; genus Theodoxus; species Theodoxus fluviatilis. The sequence continues at coordinate 77,416 of JAWQFJ010001872.1, read as the reverse complement.
GGACATGGAGTGTATGGACATGGAGTGTATGGGCATGGAGTGTATAGCATGAAGCGTATGAGCATGGAGTGAATGGGCATTAAGTGTATGGGCATGGAGTGTATGGGCATGGAGTGTACGGGTATGGACTTTATGGGCATGGAGTGTACGGGTACGGAGTGTATGAGCATGGAGTATATGGGCATGGAGTGTACGGGTACGGAGTGTATGAGCAAGGAGTGTATGGTCATGGAGTGTATGGGCATGGAGTGTATGGGCATGGAGTGTATGGGTACGAAGTGTATGGGCATGGAGTGTATAGCATGGAGTGTATGGACATGGAGTGTATGGACATGGAGTGTATGGGCATGGAGTGTATAGCATGAAGCGTATGAGCATGGAGTGAATGGGCATTAAGTGTATGGGCATGGAGTGTATGGGCATGGAGTGTATGGACATGGAGTGTATGGGCATGGAGTGTATAGCATGAAGCGTATGAGCATGGAGTGAATGGGCATTAAGTGTATGGGCATGGAGTGTATGGGCATGGAGTGTACGGGCATGGACTTTATGGGCATGGAGTGTACGGGTACGGAGTGTATGAGCATGGAGTATATGGGCATGGAGTGTACGGGTACGGAGTGTATGAGCATGGAGTGTATGGTCATGGAGTGTATGGGCATGGAGTGTATGGGCATGGAGTGTATGGGTACGAAGTGTATGGGCATGGAGTGTATAGCATGGAGTGTATGGGCATGGAGTGTATGGGCATGGAGTGTATGGGCATGGAGTGTATGGGCATGAAGTGGATGGGCATGGAGTGTATGGGCATGGAGTGTATGGGCATGGAGTGTGTGAGCATGGAGTGTATGGGCATGGAGTGTATGGGCATGGAGTGTATGGGCATGGAGTGGATGGGCATGGAGTGGATGGGCATGAATTGGATGGGCATGGAGTGGATGGGCATGGAGTGGATGGGCATGGAGTGTATGAGCATGGAGTGTATGGGCATGGAGTGTATAGGCATGGAGTGTATGGGCATGGAGTGGATGGGCATGGAGTGGATGGGCATGAAGTGGATGGGCATGGAGTGGATGGGCATGGAGTGGATGGGCATGGAGTGGATGGGCATGGAGTGGATGAGAATGGAGTGTATGGGCATGGAGTGTATGGGCATGGAGTGGATGAGAATGGAGTGTATGGGCATGGAGTGTATGGGTATGGAGTGTATAGCATGGAGTGTACAGCATGGAGTGTATGGGCTTGGAGTGTATGGGCATGGAGTGGATGGGCATGGAGTGGATGGGCATGGAGTGGATGAGAATGGAGTGTATTGGCATGGAGTGTATGGGCATGGAGTGGATGAGAATGGAGTGTATGGGCATGGAGTGTATGGGTATGGAATGTATGGGCATGGAGTGTATGGACATGGAGTGTATGGGCATGGAGTGGATGGGCATGGAGTGGATGGGCATGGAGTGGATGGGCATGGAGTGTATGGGTATGGAGTGTATGGGCATGGAGTGTATGGACATGGAGTGTATGGGCATGGAGTGGATGGGCATGGAGTGGATGGGCATGGAGTGGATGGGCATGGAGTGTATGGGTATGGAGTGTATGGGCATGGAGTGTATGGACGTGGAGTGTATGGGCATGGAGTGGATGGGCATGGAGTGGATGGGCATGGAGTGTATGGGCATGGAGTGTATGGACATGGAGTGTATGGACATGGAGTGTATGGAGACGGAGTGTATGGGCATGGAGTGTATGGGCATGGAGTGTATGGGTATGGAGTGTATGGGCATGGAGTGCATGGACATGGAGTGTATGGACATGGAGTGTATGGAGACGGAGTGTATGGGCATGAAGTGGATGGGCATGGAGTGGATGGGCATGGAGTGGATGGGCATGGAGTGTATGGGTATGGAGTGTATGGGCATGGAGTGTATGGACGTGGAGTGTATGGGCATGGAGTGGATGGGCATGGAGTGGATGGGCATGGAGTGTATGGGCATGGAGTGTATGGACATGGAGTGTATGGACATGGAGTGTATGGAGACGGAGTGTATGGACACGGAGTGTATGGGCATGGAGTGTATAGCATGGAGTGTACAGCATGGAGTGTATGGGCTTGGAGTGTATAGCCATGGAGTGTACAGCATGGAGTGGATGTGCATGGAGTGTATGGACATGGAGTGTATGGACATGGAGAGTATGGACATGGAGTGTATGGACAAGGAGTGTATGGGCATGGAGTGTATGGGCATGGAGTGGATGGGCATGGAGTGTATGGGCTTGGAGTGTATGGAAATGGAGTGTATGGACATGGAGTGTATGGGCATGGAGTGTATAGCATGGAGTGTATGGGCATGGAGTGTATGGGCATGGAGTGTATGGGCATGGAGTGTATAGCATGGAGTGTATGGACATGGAGTGTATGGGCATTAAGTGTATGAACATGGAGTGTATGGGCATGGAGTGTATGGGCATGGAGTGTATGGACACGGAGTGTATGGGCATGGAGTGGATACCATGGAGTGGATGGGCATGGAGTGTATGGGCATGGAGTGTATTTGCATGGAGTGTATGGGCATCGAGTGGATGGACCTGGAGTGTATAGGCATGGAGTGTATGGGCATGGAGTTTATGGGCATGGAGTGTATGGGCATGGAGTGGATGGGCATGGAGTGGATGGACATGGAGTGTATGGGCATGGAGTGTATGGGCATGGAGTTTATGGGCATGGAGTGTATGGGCATGGAGTGGATGGGCATGGAGTGTATGGACACGGGAGTGTATGGGCATGGAGTGTATGGGCATGGAGTGTATGGGCATGGAGTGTATGGGCATGGAGTGTATGGGCATGGAGTGTATGGGCATGGAGTGTATGGACATGGAGTGTATGGGCATGGAGTGTATGGGCATGGAGTGTATGGACATGGAGTGTATGGGCATGGAGTGTATGGGCATGGAGTGTATGGACACAGAGTGTATGGGCATGGAGTGGATACCATGGAGTGGATGGGCATGGAGTGTATGGGCATGGAGTGTATGGACATGGAGTGTATGGGCATGGAGTGTATGGGCATGGAGTGTATGGACACGGAGTGTATGGGCATGGAGTGGATACCATGGAGTGGATGGGCATGGAGTGTATGGGCATGGAGTGTATGGACACGGAGTGTATGGGCATGGAGTGGATGGGCATGGAGTGTATGGACATGGACTGTATGGGCATGTAGTTTGCAGCATGGAGTGTATGGACATGGAGTGTATGGGCATGGAGTGTATGGACATGGAGTGTATGGGCATGGAGTGGATGGGCATGGAGTGTATGGACACGGAGTGTATGGACATGGAGTGTATGGACATGGAGTGGATGGGCATGAAGTGGATGGGCATGGAGTGGATGGACATGGAGTGGATGGGCATGGAGTGTATGGGCATGGAGTGTACAGCATGGAGTGTATGGACAAGGAGTGTATGGACATGGAGTGTATGGACATGGAGTGTACAGCATGGAGTGGATGGGCATGGAGTGTATGGACATGGAGTGTATGGGCATGGAGTGTATGGACATGGAGTGTATGGACATGGAGTGTATGGACACGGAGTGTATGGGCATGGAGTGTTTGGGTACGGAGTGTATGGGCATGGAGTGTATGGGCATGAAGTGTATGGGCATGGAGTGTATGGGCATGGAGAGTATGGGCATGGAGTGGATGGACACGGAGTGTATGGGCATGGAGTGTATGGGTACGGAGTGTATGGGCATGGAGTGTATGGGCATGAAGTGTATGGGCATGGAGTGTATGGGCATGGAGAGTATGGGCATGGAGTGGATGGGCATGGAGTGGATGAGAATGGAGTGTATAGCATGGGGTGGATGGGCATGGAGTGTATGGGCATGGAGTGTATGGACACGGAGTGTATGGGCATGGAGTGTATGGGCATGGAGTGTATGGACACGGAGTGTATGGGCATGGAGTGTATGGGCATGGAGTGGATGAGAATGGAGTGTATGGGCATGGAGTGTATGGGCATGGAGTGAATGGTCATGGAGTGTATGGGCATGGAGTGTATGGGCATGGAGTGTATGGGCATGGAGTGGATGAGAATGGAGTGTATGGACACGGAGTGTATGGGCATGGAGTGTATAGCATGGAGTGGATGGGCATGGAGTGTATGGGCTTGGAGTGTATGGGCATGGAGTGTATGGGCATGGAGTGTATGGGCATGGAGAGTATGGGCATGGAGTGTATGGGCTTGGAGTGTATGGGCATAGAGTGTATGGGCACGGAGTGTATGGGCATGGAGTGTATGGGCATGGAGTGTATGGGCACGGCGTGTATGGACATGGAGTGTATGGGCATGGAGTGTATGGGCATGGAGTGTATGGACATGGAGTGTATGGGCATGGAGTGTATGGACATGGAGTGTATGGACATGGAGTGTATGGACATGGAGTGTATGGACATGGAGTGTATGGACATGGAGTGTATGGACATGGAGTGTATGGGCATGGAGTGTATGGGCATGGAGTGGATGGGCATGGAGTGTATGGGCATGGAGTGTATGGACATGGAGTGTATGGGCATGGAGTGTATAGCATGGAGTGTATGGGCACGGCGTGTATGGACATGGAGTGTATGGACATGGAGTGTATGGACATGGAGTGTATGGACATGGAGTGTATGGACATGGAGTGTATGGGCATGGAGTGTATGGGCATGGAGTGGATGGGCATGGAGTGTATGGGCATGGAGTGTATGGACATGGAGTGTATGGGCATGGAGTGTATAGCATGGAGTGTATGGGCACGGCGTGTATGGACATGGAGTGTATGGACATGGAGTGTATGGACATGGAGTGTATGGGCATGGAGTGTATGGGCATGGAGTGTATAGCATGGAGTGTATGGGCATGGAGTGTATGGGCATGGAGTGTATGGACATGGAGTGTATGGGCATGGAGTGTATGGACATGGAGTGTATGGACATGGAGTGTATGGACATGGAGTGTATGGACATGGAGTGTATGGGCATGGAGTGTATGGGCATGGAGTGTACAGCATGGAGTGTATGGGCATGGAGTGTATGGACATGGAGTGTATGGACATGGAGTGTACAGCATGGAGTGTATGGGCATGGAGTGTATGGGCATGGAGTGTACAGCATGGAGTGTATGGGCATGGAGTGTATGGACATGGAGTGTATGGGCATGGAGTGTATGGACATGGAGTGTATGGGCATGGAGTGGATGGGCATGGAGTGTATGGACATGGAGTGTATGGACATGGAGTGTATGGACATGGAGTGTATGGGCATGGAGTGTATGAGTACGGAGTGTATGGGCATGGAGTGTATGGGTACGGAGTGTATGGGTACAGAGTGGATGGGCATGTAGTGTATGGACATGGAGTGTATGGGCATGGAGTGTATGGGTACGGAGTGTATGGGCATGGAGTGTATGGGTACGGAGTGTATGGGTACAGAGTGGATGGGCATGGAGTGTATGGGTACGGAGTGTATGGGCATGGAGTGAATGGGCATGGAGTGGATGGGCATGGAGTGGATGGGCATGGAGTGTATGGGTACGGAGTGTATGGGCATGGAGTGTATGGGCATGGGCGTGGATCGGCATATGAGTGTATGGACACGGGAGTGTAAGGGCACGGGAGTGGATGGGCACAGGAGTGGATGGGCATGGGCTGTCTGGGCGCAGAGTGTACGGGCACGGACTGAATGGGCATGGACTGAATATAAGCAGGGCACCAGAGGTGGGTCAGGATTGCGGAAATGTAGAGGCTCAATGTCATCAGTGTTGTCGTCGTCATTGTCTTTGACAGCCTAATCCTTCTCTTCTACTCAAAGTTACGCAATTTTTAATTTATATTTTTCTCTTTTTTTTCCTTTTCTTTTTCTTATTTTCCTTTTTGTATTTTTTTGTAATTCCTAGACCCAAGTTTTGTGTGTTGTGACTGCCATCTCTGCCAGTGTTTGGATAGCATCACTCTCTGACACACTCTTCTATGGAGAAAGGTGCTCTCAGGTGGGATCACAAACACCAAACGAGTCCTTCCACAACTTGATCTGGCAACACTGTCCGAAAGCAAGTTTTTGTGGGCCGCACCCGCCCTGTCCCTAGCTGTTGCAGAAGCAGCAATTGTGTACAATGATGGCCAGATGGGAAGGTTGGATGTTTTCAGAGAACTGGGCTTCACTCCTGGCCACTACACAGAACTTTGCCTCCAGCAACTGGACAAAGCCAGGATTGAAGGCTCGAAACTGCAATCCCTGACTGTGACAAAGCAGGCGCGCAAGTCAAGAGCTTTGAGGGAGGCTGACTCTCAGGAGGAAAGTGAGAATTTCTACCAGTCAGGAGCACATGAATAGGTCAGTTGAGTGATCCCTGAGTGTAGGTGTATGTTTGAGCCAAAAGACATGCTTGCAGGACATTAAATAGTGCATCTATCTCAGAATTTTGAGAACTTGAACACTAAAATTGCATTTTCTCGGTTTTCTCACATATTGAAGTGGCGTTACTGTTTTCAAGATTATTCTGCAGCTATTGATCAGAACAACTTCAAATTTTCAGCATTTTCTGGTTGCATCAGTATCTACAGGTTGTAGCTCTCTAAAGGAAAAGGGAAATATTTTCAACATTTTGCCAAATTGTTTTTTTTTCTCTTTTTTTCTTTCACAAAGTCAACATTTTGATTAAGTATAGACACTCTAAAGAGGTAGGGTCTGTTGTCTGATATATGGTAAATGTAGTGTCCAAATTTCAAAGATTTAGGTGGAAGAGATGATGTTAAATCTTGAAAATAGCTTACAGATAAATGTGATATGTTCAAAATTATGTTGCATCATTAAAGTCATTTCTGTGCAATAAAGATGAATTCAAGCTTCATGAACTTATGTCTATGTGTAGTATGTTTGTTGTAGAACTTGGTTGGCTAAAATCATGGCTGTATGTTGATTTTACTTGAAATCATGGCCAATTCTACAGGATGACATTTCTTATAATTTTACATTGGAA
>JAWQFJ010001872.1:67500-70386 GCA_034096865.1 Theodoxus fluviatilis | reverse complement strand
AGTTTCACAATCCGGTGATCGGTTTGATAAAACTCTATTCATGCACTGTCGATACACCACAGTGACAACAGTAAAGCCCAATGCCGGCAGATGAAACTCACTCCTTACAAGAGGATTCTATTATAGCTTATTCGTGAAGCTTTACATTTTACACTATTCCTCTGTATTCGTTTAAGGTTTGGCCCCCCTGAGTTGAAGTACTCCTCCGCTAAAACCTTTAAAGCAACTTTTGAATGTGAAAAATACTTGTCTTTTATTAACATTAAGAAATTCCGTGATGTCTTCATCCGTTTTCGTTTGGGATGTAATGAACTACAAAGCAATGCACGATGTAGGTATGATCCTAACTTTACCATGAACTGTCCATTCTGCAATGAAACTGAAACTGAAATACACTTTTTAAGGAATTGCCGGATGTAGTGTGACATCAGACAAAAATATTTGGCAACATATTTTCCAAATCCAAATTATGTGGACCTGGCACGTCTGATCAAAGGAAAAGATGCTGACAAGACCAGAGACATTTAAATATACTTTTTGTAATGCTTTTGAGCGGCGATCACGGAAAATACAGGAAATGGGCTCTGTACCTTTGCTACAACAAACCAATTTTAACTTATGTACATACTGCATTCAATCCTAATTCACTAGGGCATTATAGTAAATAAAATTATATAGTTTAGCCGTTGATTTTAACCACACTGGTTGTAAACTCACCTAAAGGATGTACCATATTTCAAATTTGTTTGTAATTGCGCAACTTTCTATACTAGTGAGTCGTCGGCCGCTATTAAAGAATCAATCAATCAATATATGTGTGTGTGTGTGTGTGTGTGTGTGTGTGTGTGTGTGTGTGTGTGTGTGTGTGTGTACGTGCGTGCGTGCGTGCGTGCTTGCTTGATTTGCTTCATTGAGTAATGTATACTCTCTCTCTCTGTCTGTCTGTCTGTCTGTCTGTCTGTCTGTCTGTCTGTCTGTCTGTCTGTCTGTCTGTCTGTCTGTCTGTCTGTCTGTCTGTCTGTCTTTCTGTCTCTCTCTCTCTCTCTCTCTCTCTCTCTCTCTCTCTCTGTGTGTGCTTGTGCGCGCGCGTGTGTGTGATTTGATATAATTTGTGTATGTATATGCTTGCAAATTCGAAATTATGTCCTTGTCTGTCTGTCCGTCCGTCAGTCCGTCCGTCCGGTCGGTCGGTCGGTCGGTCGATCGGTCGGTGTGTCTGTCTGCGTGTCTGACTATGTGTCTGTCCGTCTGTCGGTCGGTCGGTGTGTCTGTCTGTATGTGTGTATGTGTGTGTGTGTGCGTATGCGTGTCTGCCTGCCTGCCTGTATGTGTGTCTGTCTGTATGTGTGTGTGTATATCTGTCTTGTCTGTCTGTCTGTCTGTCTTGTTTGTCTCTCTGTCTGTCTGTCTGTCTGTCTGTCTGTCTGTCTGTCTGTCTGTCTGTCTGTCTGTCTGTCTGTCTTTCTGTCTGTCTGTCTGTCTGTCTGTCTGTCTGTCTGTCTGTCTGTCTGTCTGTCTGTCTGTCTGTCTGTCTGTCTGTCTGTCTGTCTGTCTGTCTGTCTCTCTGCCTTTCTGTAACCCACATCATGTGTGTCTTTCTCTCTTAAACACACACACGCACACACATACACATACATGCACACGCACATACTCGCGCGCGCGCTCACGTTAACACTCGCGCAGAAACACACACACACACACACTGATTCATCATTAAATGCCTGTACATGTATAGAGGTGTGACTAGATCCTTTGCCCATAAATAAATAGAATACAGGCCCGAAATTTGACGTTAACGCGACACGCAACTCTCCTTTTTCACGTCTTCATCCATGATCCAGTCCCGACTCGCGTTCCGTGCATCTGACAACGGACTCCATCACTGTCGTGCAAGGACAGCGCCGCGACAGATCCGGTTTAAACTGAAAAACACTGCATGACACTCAGTCTTTCTACGCATTCATCCATGTCGATCGTGTCCGCCCAGTGACCTTCGTCACCTACTGCTGGGTGCGCCCCTCGTGTGCCAGATTGGGGCGAGGATCGATCCTCTTTGTGATACGCGTCGCCTTTGGAGAGCTACAGCAATTTACTGGGATGGGCGAAGCAGCACCGCACATTTCATCGCCCCTGTGTGGGTGTTTGCCAATGCGCTCAGTGGAGCGGAGCATGCTGTGATCCACGGGCGTAAAATGAAGACCCCCTCTGACTTTTAAAGATAAACATTTAAAGGATCCAATTCCTCACCACTCGCTAAGAACGATGCGAGTAATTATTTTGGACTTTAAGTAGGGTGCCTGCTGCAGGCGTATGACTTGTGATAAGGGTTATGTCAAGAAATCGTAGGTTGCTTCTATGTAGGGACTGAAAGTGTGGCCTCTGAATACTTATCTTTAGTCCCGGTGGAGGTGTGATGAAATCAACTACACGATGGGAACTCTGCATGAGAAGGAAGAAAAATTATTGTGATGTTTCCTTCGGTAGCTTGAAGCGATATTCACACTATTTTTGTTAGTTGAAGCCCTTAGTGTATCTGACAGCATTAAGAATAATGCAACACAGAAGACTCATTAGTTGTGCATTTTTCTTGTCTATCCAACTGCACATGTAGGCAAACCCAACGCGCCAGACAGTTGTAGATGAAAATCTTCCCAAACGGACAAGACATCAAGGATTTGCCATTACTGTTGCCCTTGAAAATATAAACATGCGCTTGATATTCGATTTAATGGGATGTGGTGCTTTTCAAAAGCAACAAAAGCCCAGATATTTATTTAATTTAAAAGGAATTATGCGAAAGCTTTGCTGATTTTTTTCAAAGACAAGGACAGCGTTTCAAAGTGAACAGGCTCAATGTGTCGTTAAAGTTGCAGTTTGTTTGGTAGC
>JAWQFJ010001872.1:42500-57500 GCA_034096865.1 Theodoxus fluviatilis | reverse complement strand
TCGACTGATTCTATGAACGAAGAATGCGGATGAAAACGCCACATTTAGCCTAACTCACAATCCACTGTACTCAACTCCCCGTTCGGTAGGTAGGGGCAATGTAAGATTCATCGCCTACCCCAACGCCATTCCGCTTTACTCCAGGGTGGAAATTCGCAAAAAAGAAGTTATCTCATTGTTTAAAGATGTGACTAAAATTGGGCAGGTCGAGCGTTTTGATTATGCAACCAGTCTCAATGTGCATTTGCACAAGCAGCCCTGAGCTGGGTGTTGCAAACTGCTACCAAACCCACAATGAGAGTCTCCCGGGAACCAGTCAAAACCGGTTGAAGAGAATGGGTTGCAGGTAGACTGTCACACACATACGACACATACGAAAACAGCACGAAGTACGGTCAACTACCAGGAATGCGTTATTTGCTAAACCCTTTTTTAGAATTAAGATGATTATATTGGTGATAAAAATGCAACTATTGTGTGCGTTTATTCGAATTAGCTTGCTTTACTGAGTAACATTCTACAATGCACAATATGTTTTAATGATCTGTCAATGATAATTTAATACGCTTCAAACAGGCCATTTTGAAAGGGGCTACATGTAGGACAATTATATTATATTTCCATAATTGTATATATGACAGAATATTAAACACATTTCTAAGTGTATCAACAACACCAACATCCACTCACCTACACAAAACCCATTTAGGTATCAAACGCCAACACACACACACACACACACGCACACACACACACACACAGGTACGTACACACACACACGTACGTACACACACACACACACACACACACACACACACACACACAACACCCCCACACCCCCACACCCCTTCCCCTTTTCTATTGGTTGCCATTCATTTGGACAGCATTCTAAGACGTTTTAAATTCTTTCTCAATGCATGAATATGGATCACTACTCATTTATTTTCATATCTATTAAGCCAAAACATTTTTTCAGAGCTTGCTGTCCAGACACGTTCATCATTTCCCAGTGAGGCGCCATTGAGTCCCATGTACACAGATTGAGGAGTAGCCATGCGGGGCCTGGTGACTTCTTCTGTGTATTTACTCTGCTCGATTAAGCTCTCCTCTCGAGCTGCGTCGCTGTTCCTGACTACTGACAAATCCAGACGGCGCATGCAGAAACGGGTTGTGCACACATCTGTCTGCCTGATGTATGTGTAGGTGGAAGAACGAGTCAGTCGGGATGTTTCAGAGGAGGCATAGAAATGAATGATCTGTTGGTTTCTCGACAGAGCAGATTCTGTAGAAATTATTTCGGCGCCCTTTGGAATAAGAAGCAAACGTGTCAATAGATTTCATGTAAAAAATTGGCCTCATTTCCTTACAAATTGTTTGTTAAAAAGATTAATCCAGCAATTCATTGGTGGCCAATAGTTGCAGATGACAAAAATAGCTCATTATATCATCATAAGTATCGGCTACCATTGTAATTCACACGAAAACTGTTTCTACAGCCTTAGACCTACATCAGACACCATCCCTATTACTGCAAGTACTTGCATGACCCTTACTTGCCCCCTACCCTATGTGACCGTTTCATAACAGCCGCCACGAACTTGTATAGAACCTCTGCTAATCACGAAGTAAATTCTCTCTCTCTCTCTCTCTCTCTCTCTCTCTCTATATATATATATATATATATATATATATATATATATATATATCACACACACACACACACACACACACACACATACACACACAACCAGATGCTGTGAATTCTACCAGGCAAGTGTTGCTGTTATGTTGCTTCTGACTCTGCCGCTACCACTACTGTGTCTGCTATTGCTACTGTTGTAGATCGTGTAGAAGTTCTTGTCATTGACATTGTCGCGGCAGTCCTCATTTTGTACGTTCTGCTGCTGCCGGTGGTGGTGGTAAATGAAGACGACGACGACTATGATGTTGGTGATGATGATGATGATGATGATGATGATGATGATGATGATGATGATGATGATGATGATGATGATGATGATGATGATGATGATGATGATAATGATGATGATGTAACAGCGAGGACACGGTGTTGCACAGTCTACTATCCGCTGCAGGTGATGCTGCCTCCATCTGGTGACGTGCTGGACGTGCTGTCACGTGATTCGCGCTTTACCACGCTGGTCAGTCTACTGAAGAAGGCAGGACTGGCAGAGAGTCTGCAGGAACAGAGTGCCCTGACCGTCTTCGCCCCCAGCAACCAGGCACGTGTGTGTGTGTGTGTGTGTGTGTGTGTGTATGTGTGTGCGTGTTTGTGTGTGCATGTGTATGTGTGTGCGGATGTGTGCGTGTGCGTATATGTGTGTGCGTGTGTGTGTATGTGTGTGCGTGTGTGTGTGTTTGTGTGTGTGTGTGTGTGTGTGTGAGAGAGAGAGAGAGAGAGAGAGAGAGAGAGAGAGAGAGAGAGAGAGAGAGAGAGAGAGAGAGAGAGCGCTGCATTTGTTGCTCGCTGTTGATGGTTCCACTATCAAAACCATCAGGTTTGCAGCAATTGTCACAAGGAATGTTTCTATTTTGCTGACAGGCGTTCGAAAATCTGGACCGAAAGACCCTCAATCAGGTGACCAACAACCCAGAGACCTTGAAAAAAGTTCTTTTGAACCACGTGACCGATGGTAAGTCTCTTGCCTCTGATGACAGCGTGCCATGAGCACGTTTAGAAAGTAGCACAATGCGTCCATGCCAAAAAAGAATTAATTAATTAATTAATTATTATTAATTAATTATTTATTAATTAATGAACAAATGAATGAGTGAAGAAGTGGCATGGCCTATTAGCCTTTGTAGACTGTATAAAGCCATTGCATACGAAAATCGCCAGAGGTGGTCCAAGCAATGCCAAGTCGTCACAATTTCCTTATTATAGGATTCGCCTTTTACGAATCGTGTAGGAGATGCGTTCGGTCTGTTCTTACCCCATTCCACCGGGGGGGTTTCCAAAAACGTAGCAGCGCCTACATACAAAGTTGTATTGTCAGACATTTCGCTCTGCTTAAATTAGATATCCATGATGCAGCGAAATAAAACATTTTGACTAAGTTTCTTTCGCACACGTAGTTTTGATTGTAGTCTTGGCATTTCCCGTACGCTGAAAATGATTATTTCAATCATGATCAGCACTGCTTTGTTGCCTACATATGCCTTAAGAAAACACAATTCTTTGAGAACTAGAATTCTGGTAAATCGATTCCTTTAACCATATTTGCATAGTTCTACATATAGTCTGCACAGAACACCACAACAATTGCTGGATTTCGTGTTTTCTTGCGCTGCGTCTGTGTCGACCAAAGATAAAGCCCCAAAATCAAAAGGAATGAACAGGCCTGTACGTTTCACTGTCGTTGTCGTCGTCGTCGTCGTCGTCGTCACGTGTTTTCGTTGTGGTGGTGGTGGTTGCTATGATATGCATGTGTTGTTTGTTGATTTGTGAACACGAGGAGTCATTGTCAAGTACGCTGTGTGGAACTCAGTCCCTCAAACAGCACTGCACACTGCTTGCCCGTTGTCCTTGCAGACGTACTATGCTGCAGCGGCTTCTTCGAGCGCTCCTGGTTCAGCCATCCCCGCGTGCGAATGCTAGGAGGCGCTGTCGTAACCCTTGACCGCCACAGGGAATCCCCCAGAGTGGGCAACGCCGCCATCTTGGACTGCGACCGCTCGGCCACCAACGGCGTGGTCCACCTACTGGACTCCGTTCTTGTAGACGAGCGGCCTCGCCGCTACTGGAGTGGCTATTACGACTACTGAGTTTAGCTGCTGACCTAGCTGCCTAGGATAATGAGTCCGGCTACTGACCTGGCTTGGTAGGCTGTTGAGTCTGACTGCCTACGTGGCTGCTTTGACTACTTCGTCCGGCTATTCGCCTGTCGACTACGATTATTTATTACGAAGAACAGCAAATCTTTTTAGACTACCAGTCTAGCTACTTAGACTAGAGCCTAGCTTCTTGAGAGACTACAGCGATTCCTGAGTGCGAAATAGAAGTTGGCTTCCGAGACTACTGAATCTGTTCTACTGTCTTGGTCACTTCGGTGCAAGGTCCAGCGGACCAATATGGAAGCATCCCCCCCCCCCCTTCCCCCCGCGTACAGTCTCCCACAAAACATTCAGGTGTCAGCGATGTACTGTCAGTATAGACTGTCAGCTCCAGCTATAGGAGTTTTACTTGTTGACACTGTTTTGGAAAGAACAAATTATTGAATAATGGAAAATGATCTCGAAGAATTTTCCTTATTTTCTTTCTGCTATCTTCCTTGGTGGCTTGGCTATGTTTCCAGTTCGAAGACTCTCTGTCCAGTTTCAAGCCATTCTCAAGCGTCTCCCCTCACCTCACCAATTACCATAGCTTGTCAATCGATCATGCTCACTTCAGTTGAATCTCAAACTAGGGTATGGATTTTACGCTGCTCCTTGAGCGAATTTCATTTAGTGTATCGTCATTGTGCTCCCCCGTATATCGCAATGCTTTTATAAGATAAACTGGCATTAGGTGTAGCTTTTGACCAGCTTTCAGCTCCAAGTCGTGGCAGAACGCAAAACACCGGTGAATGCCAGATTTCCTGTAGGTTTGCTGGGTCTAAGGCTACACGTCTTGATGTTAAATGCTGTATTCAATGTTGTATTTTTCTTCCTACATCATCAGCTAATGAGCATCTACTTGTACGCTCTCAGCACCAGTATATCTGATTTTGATCTCTGGTGTAATTCGTGGTTGTAAGAATTTGACCGAAGTAAGTATTTAAAACAATTATGTAAGCTGAGACCGATCGTCATGCTGCCTTGTAGATACGCCATGACTACCTGACTGTTCTTGACAATCAGTAGAGCTCTTGACTAAGGATAAGCATTTTCTGTAATTGCAACTCTTGAATACTGCATTTAACTCGTTTGCAAAGTGTCAAGCATGAAATAGTCCAACCCTTATTTGGTATCTTGACACGCTGAACATGTCTATGACTGAATGTTTCGAAGAATGTAGTTCGTTTGATCAAGAAATCCAGTCCCACCGGGCTTCGTTCACTTTTTCATTCGACAATCATCAAGAAAACATAGGAACAAATAATATACGTCATCAATAGTGAGTTGAGCACGCATTTCCGATGCATATTATTGAACTTTCACCCGTGTCCACTGACGTCACTGTAAATGTACCATGACCTTAGTAGCCAATAAAGTGCATGCTGAATTGATGCCGAATTTATCGTCAATGCATTAGAGGACGGAGTTGCTGTCAATCGGAAGTCCACGAGCAACATCACTGGATTTGATCGACTTAGGTGTAGGCCCTATTTCACACAAGCCGTCTTCTTTCCAGGATAGCAGCATTTGGAGCCGAGAACACACGACCGAGGTGTGCATGCGAGGCCCTCACGAGCACCCTCACCCACCTCCGGCCAACAGTACACGTACACTGTCCTGCAGGACCCTAATACTCTGCAGTGACCAGCCACTTGGCTTTGGACTCCGTCGCCAGCAGCCCCGACACGCCAACTCCAAGCAGCACTCTGCTAACAAGTCCAGCACTCGTGGCTGTTAATGAAGCAGGTCACGACCAGTGGCACTTCAAGAGAAGTGGGGAAGTGCCTCAAGTGTCACTTCCAGGGACCCGAGTCCGCACAGAACTGACTTCGGGGTAACGCAATAAATATGCATGTCGTGCACTTCTGCCTTCAAATAATGAAATAAAGCAAATGATAGAAAGAACGAACACAAGAGAAACGATCAAACTATATTATATATACACTAAGAATATATAGTATATATTCTTTTATTCAGTAACGCCAGTGTTACAACCTATCCATCGCATCATGTGTACGACGTCGTCTCTAGTTAGCACTGGAATATTGTCTTTTAAAACAATTAGGTATGTAATCAACATGTAACATCATTACAATAAATCATTCTTCAGTAAATTCACACTGGGATTTAAACGTGCACACTACACGAACCTCACGGCTGGAAGACCGAAACTGTGTAAGACCTTAAGACGGTTGTGATCAAATGATACAACGATGAAGCAAACTCCATTATCAAATAGACAAACAAAGATAAAACACACGATTTCAAAGTCGTGAACACAACATCAAAAAGCACGGATAAAAATGTAATCTACATTTTTCGATGACTGAAATACCAAGTATAAAGATTTAAAACCTGCTGAGCAAATACTGTTTAGTTCGACACCCCCCAAAAAAGAAGCAATTTAAAAAGTCATTCACGGCTATCCGATGTTCCCTGAGGGCAAACGTATACAGCAACTACAGAACTTACGAGAATAAAGCACCTCTTAATATTACATGTACTTTATCACGTTATTCTAATTGTTGTTGTTGCGGAAGTTGTATGTACGCGCGTACGCGTGCAAGCAGATGGACAGACACAAGAAAACGTTCCTTTTTTCCACCAGCCAGTGTTGGTCTGTGCGTGCAATTTTACATTTCTGAAGTAGAGAAGAGGGAGGGAGGGAGGGAGGGAGGGAGGGAGGGAGGGATAGAAAGAGGGAGAGGGAGAGGGAGAAGGAGGGAGGGAGAGAGGGAGAGAGGGAGGGAGAGGGAGAGAGAGAAAGAGAGAGAGAGAGATAGAGAGAGAGAGAGAGAGAGAGAGAGAGAGAGAGAGAGAGAGAGAGAGAGAGAGAGAGAGAGGGAGGGGGGAGGGAGGGAGGGGGGGGGGGAGGGAGGGAGGGAGGGAGGGGAGAGAGAGAGAGAGAGAGAGAGAGAGAGAGAGAGAGAGAGAGAGATATGTTGGTTTCGCATGTAATAAATAATATCCCAGGTAAGACACTTGGCCGCAGACGGTCAAAAAGCTAAACCTTGTAAACCTCGTATTCATGTGTACATGCATTTTGGAGTCCCTGGCGCCGTCGCTTAAATGATAGTCTTATACAAAATGCCATCACTACGATACGGTTACATGTATTGGAAAGTCCAGATGTCCGGGAGAGCGGTCGAGATCATCACAAAATATTATCACAGATAGTTTCAGATTCCTGGGCCGGACTTCTTCCCTGGCAAATAGCCACAACTTGTCGACGGAGGCATCAAAGGACGGACTGAGGCTCCACTGTCGGCACCTTGGCCACTCAGTGATCGTCACAGCTGCTCGCACTTTTGCAAGTCAACAACGCTTGTGTCGTACGTAAGGCATTCACACTTGAAAGACGTTGGCAGCCGACGACAATAAGAACATATAAACATACGGGCACACAAGCGAATAGGAGTATAAATAAAACTATGAATAAAAGAACCTCTACAATAGTGTCATATACGTATACAGAGCATCACAGATAGCTAAAAAATCTTCGGTAGATCAGGTTTTACTACGAAGTCGCCAAGCGATTTCGCACGTTCCATCACCCAGCAACCAAAGTATCCCCTTCAATAGGTTGATTCTTTAGGCAAACCTATCAGGACGCTCATGGCAGTCTGTTTTGTGTACAGCACATAGCTCCGTGCATCGCGCGGGCCCTGCAACGCTGTCTGCCCTGACTGAGTAGGCGGCCGGGAGAGGCGACACATCCTGACTAACAGGAACAGAGTCTTCTCGCTGGGACCGTCCCTGCCATCCCAAGAACAAAGCCAGCATGCTGGAGTGCGTTTTCTGAGGGCGTTAGACCGTGATCGCCATGGAATGAAATCACGAGCAAGGGGCAAGAATGATCATGGAAACACAGAGCTTTGCAAAAATCCTAATGCATCATGTATTGCAGATTTGCCACCAAGAAAAGGTTGCGGTCTGTTTGTCACTGCTGTAGTAATATATATTTTTTCTTTTTTTTATACTACTATTGACTTAACCGTCTGAGCTGTTTGCTGGCGTACCCTAAGATCTTCTCTACTTTCGCCATCCATTCAAAAACAATTGCTTTTAAAAGTGTGTACATGGACATACACGTATCCTCAACTGCTCTATCACAAAGACTTTCTTTCTTAGGACTATGTACTGATCAGGGCAGAGAGGTGCCGAATCGCCTCATTACTTTGACTGACGAGTTTCTTCCCATTCAAAGCAACACATTGCCGACAAGTAGACTTTAATTTTCATTACAATATTTTCTAAATTTCTCTTTTCATTTTATTCAGCTTTATGAACTCCAGGGTTGGCGCCTGGTAGAGAGATCACTAGGTGAGCCCGTGCATGCAGGATGCTCATATGTGTTATGCAGTGTCGACCAGAATAGTTCTGATATCTCGGGTATTGATGCAGGCCACGTGTTATTACCATAGGCGCTCTATTCAAACGTCGAAACATCGTCTATGTTCAAGAACAAAAGAACTTGCTTGCCTAGCAAGAGTATAATGTAGAAGGAACATAAGACGTTTGCGTTTTCTTCATAAAAGCGCAGGAAACACAGGTTAATATTCTGCGCACTCAGTATTGCTCAATAATACTGAACAGATTGTATCAGCACAAGAAAATAAATACGTAACTCCACAGATAACTCATGGGATACGAGCAACATATGCTCACAGTAATGTCCACTTTGTGCTCTTCTTTGACAAAAATGACCTCTGTATCTGACTCAAACAGTTATGCTTTGAAACTAGAATGCATCCGCTTGATTCATGTTGCATGGGTTTACCATATGACTCACCACAGCAAATGGTGCATTTCTTGTTCCTGTTTCGAGATCGACAGTGTGTGTGTGTGTGTGTGTGTGTGTGTGTGTGTGTGTGTGTGTGTGTGTGTGTGTGTGTGTGTGTGTGTGTGTGTGTGTGTGAGTGATCCGTCAGAGACCTCAGGGTAATACGTTATGTTGTGGCATTTCAGTTGGGGCATCACGGAGAGGCTGTACATATTCCGTCATTCTCAGGCACCTGTAAAAATAAATCGTGTATATATCATAAGCACTGCATAACCAAGAATCAATATTGAGCCACCTCATTCGAGCATGTGTGTGAGTGTTCTTATAAACCGCCCTTTATCCCTCAAGGTTTACTGGAGGTCCTACAGACTTTATCTGTCTGTCTGTCTGTCTGTCTGTCTGTCTGTCTGTCTGTCTGTCTGTCTGTCTGTCTGTCTGTCTGTCTGTCTGTCTGTCTGCCTGCCTGTCTGTCTGTCTGTCTGTCTGTCCCGACTTAACGGCTGATTTCTCAAGAACTACTGGACGGATTTCCTTGACATTTTGCACACTTACTGGAAGTTAGGTCCGATTGAATGTATCAAATTTTCAGAATCGAGGTTTGAAAAGAAAGTGGTTTTTTAAGGTCGTAAACTCGGAAGCACCTCCCTAAATAGTCAATTGATGGAATGGCGAAATTCCAAATGTGTGACGTAATCAATAACGTGACGTAATTTTATGTGTATCTCTGCCTGTCAGACCCGACTTAACGGCTGATATCTCAAAAACTGCTGGACGGATTTCCTTGACATTTTGCACACTTACTGGAAGCTAGGTCCGATTGAATGTGTCAAATTTTCAGAATCGAGGTTTGAAAAGAAAGTGATTTATTTAGGTCGTAAACTCGAAAACCTCCCCCCTCAAAATCAGTTGACGGGAATGGCGATAATATTTCGCCTTTTCCTTCACTCCCGTTACCAGCAGCGTTTCCATCTGAGCGCAACAACTTGGTAGTCTGTTTGCGTGGCCTAATGGCAGTGAATCAATATTAAACTTGGCAGAAATAGACCTTGAGTATCCTAAAATGTACAAGACCACTCAAATTTCATGAACTATCATCCATTTCTCTACAATTTACAGTGCAAAATACGAAGCGAGGGAGTTTACGGAAAAGAACGTTATAATTGCTTTACAAACACGCAGTAACGTCAGTTGCCGAATGGCTCAGATGGTAAAGCGTTGGACTATTGTAACGTTAGGTCATGCGTGAACGGGATCGAATCCGCGCCGAAACTTTTTTCCCCTCTTTTTTCGAGAGGTTGCTGGTTCGAACCCGACCTGTTTTTTGTGGGGGGTTTTTTCCCCCCTCTTTTCTCGAGAGGTTGCGGGTTCGAACCCGATCTTTTTTTTATAGTGCCAAAACCTGGAGGTTCAGCACCAGCAGTTTTTATCAATCAGGATCTAGGGGTATGCTGGTAATATCTACTCCTGGGTTTAGGACGGTCTACACACACACATACACACACACACACACACACACACACACACACACACTTAATCATTTATTCACTGCCTGCCATTCAAAGCAAGGGCGAACAGAAAGCAGAAAACAGTTAAATGAATTTGATAAATGGTAATAAAAACAACTGGATGAATCATGCAAGGATTAAAACAAATAAAAGTATTGATCTAGTGTGCCAGCCAGATACTTGACTAAACACTTTCCCCACTCCAACAGGATTAGAGTCACTTTACCGGTTTCTGAACTTGAAATAGAGTTCACAGTCTTCAGCCTTTCAGGTAGGAATGAGGAAGATGTGTAGAAACGAGATGGGAGGCCTAGATCGTCGCATTGTTGAACCTTCGACCTTTTTTCATGCGGCAAGAGCTGCCCACGACGCGTCCGATCTTGTTGGTGTAGTCAAAGACACCACCTTTACTAAACTTTACGATACCCAGGTACAGAGTACGCTATGCTATGCTAGTGAAGTATGGGGAATGCAGAAAGCTGATGTAATTGAAGGAGACCATATGTTTGCATTCAAACGTTTTTTAGGTTTGACTAGAAGTACACCAAACAACGCAGTTTTGGGGGACTTGGGCAGAATTCCTTTATACGTAGTAACGTCTCTCAGAGCGGCACGATACTGGTTGAAACTACAGACATTGGAAAGCGATAGACTGCCCAGAAAAGCTTAAGCTATGTCTCTAGACCTAGCTGACAAGAATGTGCCGTGCTGAGCCCTCAGAATGAAACAATTGCTATGCAGTTATGGGTTTGGAGAGGCGTGGTACCACCAAGGAGTTGGATGTAAGAGACTCTTTCTATGCGAGCTAGAACAGAGACTAAAAGATTGCTATAAACAGGCTTGGGCATCATCTGTAAAAGAAAGCAGCCGACTAAGCAAGTATTTCCTATTTAAACCAAACCATGATATGGAATCTTACCTACAAAGTCTGCCTATACCTGCTAGAGCATCTTATGCAAGATTTAGAATGCGCGTTAGTGAAATAAACTGTCATGCAAAGAGATACACCGCAAACGCTGATAACCATATATTATCTTGCCCATTCTGTGAGCAAATGGAGAACGAGGAGCATCTTTTGTTTGCATGTCATGAATATGATTCTTTCATGCCATATTTTCTTAACTTAACTGCCTCCAAGAAATGTACAGAATGAAATTTCAACAAGTCATGATGTACACAGGCACCAAAAGTCATTCGCTTGCTTGGTTCATTTACAAAGCCCTGAAACGGAGAAGAAACAAGACTGACCTTGACACTAATGTTACACCCACTGTGTCTAATCCATATTAGTTTGTCTTGTATATGTATGAATCCCCCCCTTTGTAATGGGCCAAATGGCCTTTCACAAATAAACTGTTCTGTTCTATCTAACGAAGCCGCCAGCTCCACCGAATTGCGCGAGAGGTCCAGGAAACAGTGATTAGTGGGAACATCACTTCCGGTGAGCCACTATTTTACAATGGCTGCGCTGTTCGCTCTCCGATGAAAGCTCACTAACTGGTCTGGCAAATGTAAACAAATTAATCGACTTTGAATCATTGCTTCATTACGCTCAAAGTGCTTTTGATTACGAAAGCAATACACTACTTTTTTTTCCAATCTCCGAATCAATTAAATGCAGATACACATAAAAGACGCTATTATGTGAAAACACGATTAGTACTAGTCCACTGTAGCTTTCATTCTACCGGAAGTGATGTTCCCGCGATTGTTCAAAACGTCACAGAGGCCAAATGACAAATGACGTCACTACTGCAGAAGCTGGCGGTCCCGTGAGACAGTGTTCTTGATTCGGTGTAGTTCAACTTCTCGTCCACTTTGGACAGGCCTGTAGTCTCTCCAAGAGGCGGCTGTCCTGCACATCACAGCCTCACGATTCCCATTGGAAATGGAATCTTCACGCTGGCCATCAGCCTCACCCCATCTGTCTCTCCCTTCTCACGTTCCATAGAATGAAGGTTTCCATTTTGGGATCAGTTGGGGATAAAATTAATTATCTTTAAAATCTCCCCTCCTATTTTTTAGGAGATTGACGTCACAGATGAAGAAAGGAGGGAAGGAGTATCGAGTTTTAAGGGAGAAGTGGTGGAGGATAAGCAAGTATTCCACAGGGGCATAACACTGTTCTTAACAGTGTGTATGTGCAAACGTGAGTATGCATATGTGTATATATGCGTATGTTTGCACACGTTTGCGTGCATGGGTGTTCACTTGTGTGTAATCGTGTTAAACTCCTGAAGTTTCCTTAGCAACTGAGATCGTGTGGACCTATAAATCATTGAGTTTTGCATTGAAAAGAGCAATCGGTGAGAAGCTCACAGCGCGTTGAAAGGAGAGGCTGTCAAACGTGTTGCAGTACTTACCTCTCTTCATATCATGTCCAGCCTGCTCTGGCTTCTCGCCAGTTCTTTGTAGGCACACCTCAGCAGCTGGAAAGTGAGAACAAACAAGTACAATCTCATTGCAGCCTTCATTTCTCTATCCAATGCTGCTATGCGGTCAACTCCGTCCGTCCGTCCGCCCGTCCGTGTGTGTGTGTGTGTGTGTGTGTGTGTGTGCGTCTGTGTGTGTGTGTGTGTGTGTGTGTGTGTGTGTGTGTGTGTGTGTGTTTGTGTGAGAGCGTGTGTGTGTGTGCGTGCATGCGTAAGTGCGCGCTTGTCCGCCCGCTCGCCCGCCCGTTCGTCCATCTCTTTTGTTGTTGGTATCTTTTATTGCGTATTCATTGTACTATAAGTCAATTATCTGATTTAGATGTATACAACTAATTTTATTTTATTTTTGTAACTTGCTGTCAGCCTGTCTGTCTGTCTGTCTGTCTGTCTGTCTGTCTGTCTGTCTGTCTGTCTGTCTGTCTTTCTGTCTGTCTGTCTGTCTGTCTGTCTGTCTGTCTGTCTGTCTGTCTGTCTGTCTGTCTGTCTGTCTGTCTCAGTGTCTGTCTGTGTATTCTATGCTATCTTTGACTCCTTGTCTGGCCAGGGTTGGATTTTCGTTGTTGTGATTAAATCATATTAGTTATTACAGGCATTGACAATGGCTGGGCGGGCCCCACAATCCAATCCATATTCGTTTATTTCTACGTTCGTTTATTCACTTGTTCGTTTAATCGTTAGTTCGTTTTCTATCCATATTTCTACACACCAGTTGATTCTATGCCTTGAATGTTACCTTTACTCTCGTTACATATATTTGACTAGGATTTTTGTCGGGGCGATTCTTTGTAGCGATCAGGTGATGCGAGAAAATATAATTCTTCTCAATCAATTTTGCTTTGTGAAATGATTTCAATTGCGTCACAAAAATCACCAGGTGGTGACAATAGCAGTTCGTTTGTCCCTTGTCGTAGTGGGAGAGTGACTGACCTCGTCAGTGTCTCTCACGTCCTTGTAGTCCTCCCTCTGTTCCCGTCTGGACCCTCGCCCTCCTGCCTGCAACAAGCGTAGCTTCATTTCATCTTGGACTGGTGCAAGCCACAACCACAGGAAACCATGATGCTGAACACGATGATTATTCTCAGCCACGTACAGAAACAACCATGAGCAAACTCTAGGCCTCCTCCTCATTTTGGAAAATGATCTATTACAGATGTAGTTTTCCAAACTGAGGCGCTTCTTGTTTAGTTCTTGTCTTACAAAGGGAAGTGTTGCGAACTGTTTGCAGTAATCCAAGTACTTGGATCAAACGATATGAGATAAGTCACTGATGATCAACTGCGTGCACAGAGAGAAGCCCTCAACAGCATTAGTTTTATGAATAAATGATGAACTGACAAAAGGAATCTAAAGCTAATTACGCTTTAAATGGTAAAAGTCCATCTAATGACACCAGGGCGCTCCTGTCAGCAAAAGAGTCTTCCACAGTCCGCTGTTCAAAACGGCACTCTTGACACACTCTTCAAGAATAATCATCCTTCAGACATTGTCCAAGATGTGAATGCACTATGACTGAGAGCGTTGATGCCCTTCTAAAGTTGATCATTGCATGTACAATAACAAAGACTTGGAAGGTTCAGCCAAGTCTTGCCATTCTGAATGCGTCTAAGAGTAGCCACTTTACATTCAAGTGCTTTCAAACTGATTATTTTTTACACACTGTCCAAAACTCACTACTTTGAATGCACGCTCCAAAATTGCCCGTTCTTCATACAGCTGGAAAATCTGGCCACTTCAGAGCCTTTGAGACCGATCACTTTAAATGCACTGTCCAAGATGGACAACATTAGTTTCACTGACCTAAACAGAGCAGTCTACATACAATGTAAATGGATGGCCACTCTGGGTGTAAAGTTAAAACCTGATCACTTCAGGTTCACTAAGATCGACTACATTACATGCACTGTCCAAGATGGACAACACTAGTTCCATTGTCCAGAACAGATCACTCTACATACATACACAGTACACGACTGGCCACTTTAGACGCATAGTACTAAAGGGACCACTTAAGACCCACTGTGTATAACTGGCCATTCCACTTGCAATACAATGGTGACCACGTCAAAAACGCCATCATGGCTTACCTCATCCCATGGCCGAAGGTGGTGAGCTGGGTAGAGCTCTGCCTGTCCCGTCTCCTCCTCTGTCAATGAGTCCAGGTAGCTGCAGGAAAGCGATCATGAACAAGGATAGATCAAGTGAGAATCACACTCACTCCTGTGTCCCGCAAATAAATTCAGTGCAAAGTGACGAAAAATGTACTTTTTAGATCAATCTTTGTGTCATCAATCATTCATTTGGCCTCTACAGATGAATAGTCGGTTGTAGCAGAAGTACAAAGCAGTAGGAAGAAGTTGTGGTCAAGAGCAAGCAAGTTGGGAGACATTATAGCAGTGACACTGGCGGTAGCAACAGTGGTCTCGTGGTGGTGGTGGTGGTGGTG
>JAWQFJ010001872.1:0-40000 GCA_034096865.1 Theodoxus fluviatilis | reverse complement strand
TGGTGCGTGGCTGGTGAGCACTTCTGATGCAGAGCACCAGATGGAGAAGCGCTTCAATTGAGCTTTGACGCCTGAACTCGAAATTTCGCTCCCGTGTAAGGTACTGCAGCGGTGTGCTTTTTCGACTCCTTAATCCTTGACTCGTGTGTTTTATTAATGCAGTAATTGGGTAGCTTAAATTAAAATACGATTTAGTTTTAACATGTGAACTATGAGATCGTCACCTCTGCAAGTCAGTCGGGTTACGCCTGCCAGGCCTGCATGATGATCTCCCAGAGACCATCTGAGCATGCAGTCGTCTCCACCTAATGGTCTTTTCTATTTACCAGCCTTTCTGCCATTACGCTGTCCGTCCGTCCGTCCGTCCGTCCGTCCGTCCGTCCGTCCCTTTTTATCTGTCTGTACGTCTTTCTTCCTATTTGTCTGGGTGTGTTTCTGTCTGTCTTTCTGTTTGCATGTCTTTCTTAGGAATGTGTGATACATGCACGGATTCCACAGTCCTACCAGTTTTGCATTTCGTGAGGAAAAAATATGGCACACGATGTGAAGAATGACTTACAAAGAGACTCAAGACATTCAGCCACTTCAGCCTCTTGAGCACATTGAGAGTTTTGTCAAAGTCTGTGATGCCATTTTCTGCTGCATTGAGAATTCGGAGCTGGAAGCAACTGGTGACAGGCACGAGATCAGTCTGAAAAAAAGGAAAGACTGAAGATGGTGGCACCAGACAGACAGTGAAAATGCAAGTCATGGCCTTCCTGGACACCAACCGAGTTCATGACATGCTACGTATAAGCTGACATCAGCAAAAGAGATGACTGTAAATATTACAATGACACTTCAAAAGACAACATTGGAATCAAAGCTACACACAAGAAATTTGCGGTTTTTCATATAAATGCATTTCCGTTTTCAAAAATGGGGTGGCTGAAGTATGATGCCTGACAGTATCAATTACTGCACAATGAAGTTCAACATGGAAAAACACGTGCATTCTGATTTGTGCTGCAGTTCATGGACATCAAGTAAAAACGAAAGTGGCCAATGGATGGGGTCGAAAGAAGTTAAGTTATGAGGAAAATATCATAGAAACCTCATACTCACAATCTTATTTCTTTGACAGTTGAGTTCTTCCAGCTTGGGCAGTGATGCCAAACCATCTAGTGACTCCAACTGCAAAGAGAGAGAACAGCACCATGTCAAGAGAATAATATTAACACATGGTATGTCAAGTAGGGTCAAGTTGATTCAAAACTGCCATCAACATTAAGAGCTTGCAAAATTTACATTCCCATGTATTGACACATGGCCTTTCACTAATGACCACCATAGTTCAAATGGTCAGTTGGCCTATTGAATCAACTCTCTCTCTCTCTCTCTCTCTCTCTCTCTCTCTCTCTCTCTCTCTCTCTCTCTCTCTCTCTCTCATTCATACACAAACATACACATACACATACACACTCATACACACATGCACACACACATACACACACACACACACACACACACACACACACCTTGTTGCTGCTGACATCCAGGCGACGCAGGCAGAGGAGGCTGGGCATGGCTGACATGTCCCGCACTTCATTGTTGCTGAGGTTCAGATCCACGAGCTGCCGGCACTTGATCAGCCCGTCCACAGAGTGTACGGAGTTGTGGGAGAGGTTGAGGCTGCACAGGTGTTGCAACACCTCTATGCCTTGGTAGCTGGAAAATGGTTGGCACTTCATTCACAGCCACTCCACAGGAAGGCACTGGCTGTACTTCAAGATGGATGCACAACCATCTTTCCATTTGTCCTGGAGAAACTTTCTACTCTGGCACAATAACTACGTGTAGAAAAGCACTATACCTGTATCATGTCCTTGATAAAAACACCTTATTGGCACCTTTGAAAGGTACACCTCTAAATAAACACAAAAGGCACTGTTTTCAATGGTATACTGAGAAAGAAAGAAAAAACTCTATTGCAGCCCTCAGAAATAAGATGACTGGCAGAAAACCCTTTTACAAACAACTCTCTCTCCAAAGGTGTCCTGTCTATCCATGTAGAGGGGGGACACAATACCATCTGACCTTGGAAACCACACAAGCCATGCCATAGGGCAGTGGAGTCTTCAAAACCAAACGATGCCAAGAGCACCACAAAGGTGGTCATGAGTGTCCAAAAAAGGCAATCATGATAGCATTGAATACAGATTGCCAATGCTTTTTGCATGTAGGGACCCTATGTTCAATATGGCCACAATTCAAACAAACATGCATTTGAATCAACATCAAAGCTGAATGCATGATTATAACAAAAAGGGCAAAGCCCATACGACTCACATGCTTGACCTTGACCTTTATATGACCTTGACCTTCAGGTGACCTTCAAGGTCAAGGTCAAACAACTAAACCTACCAATGACATCATACTCTAAGAAATGCTTTACACATTTTTCCTAACAAAATACATGTGACCTTGACCCAAGGTCAAGGTCATCCAAGGTCATGCAACACAAAGCTGTTAATTCAAGACATAGGAAGCACAATGGTGATTATTGGCACTTTCTATCATGAGACATGGTCACTTTTAGTGGTTCACTACCCCATTTTGGTCACATTTCATAAGGGTCAAAGTGACCTTGACCTTGATGATATGTGACCAAATGTGTCTCATGATGAAAGAATAGCATGTGCCCCACATAATTATTAAGTTTGAAACAGTTATCTTCCATATTTCAGGGTCAGGGTCACTTCAAAATATGTATACAATCCAACTTTGAAGAGCTCCTGTGACCTTGACCTTGAAGCAAGGTCAACCAAACTGGTATCAAAAGATAGGGATTACTTTGCCCTATATACCATATATAGGTCGGGTATCCAATCTCAAAACCTTTAGAGAAAATTGAGAAAATGTGAAAAATGACTGTTTTTTAGACAACATTTATGGCCCCTGCGACCTTGACCTTGAAGCAAGGTTAAGTCACTATGTATGTTTTTGTGAGGCCTTGTCATCATACACCATCATGCCACATTTGGTATTGATAGACTTAATAGTCTCCGAGAAAAATCCAACGTTAAAGTTTTCGGACGCCCGGACGCCCGGACGCCCGGGCGCCCGGACGGACGAAAAGGGTGAGTACATAGACTCACTTTTGCTTCGCATGTGAGTCAAAAATGCTGGAGGGCTTTTCACAACAAACCAACTATTCTTTGATTTTTCTTCATTGTATTCAACAAATCATGTAGGAAAAACCTACACTGATGAAACCACAACTTACCATTACTGATTTAAGCATGTCTAACAAACACCTCTCTAAAACTTGACATTCTGTCAAGAATGCGGATAAATTTGATCTAGTTCATAACATGATTATCTTTTTTTGCAACTGGATATCCTCTTAATGTAGTGCATGCCTGTACACAACTGTCTGAAAGCTTATGTGTCAGGCTCGACTTTCAAAGCTGAAAACTGCTATTCATCAACTTGTATTTGGGGCTGCTTGTTTATTTTTTTTAAATCCCAAATTTGATCAAATTAGATGGACAAAGCAATAGATTCATTTTCATCTAGGCATCCATCCCTACAAAGAGAGATGAGACACATTGGTTGAATCCAACTGTGATGGATTAAGACAACTTTCATACAAATGGGCAAAAATACATCACCAGATGGATATAAAGTTAGGTCTGAACCCTCTAGTAATTTATTAAATCCTTCAAAAGCACTAGCAGCAGGTGAAATAGCAGCACCAGATGCAGCAGCAGCAAAGTTGAACAACTATTCTAATGGGAATGTAAATATATTTCAATAGTAACATAAACTTTTCCCCCATGGTATCCAGTGGGAATATAACACCTATTCCAGTGGGAATATAACACCTATTGCAGTGGGAATATAACACCTATTCCAGTGGGAAGGTAAACCTATTCCAGTGGGAGGGTATACCTATTCCAGTGGGAGGGTATACCTATTCCAGTGGGAGGGTATACCTATTCCAGTGGGAGGGTATACCTATTCCAGTGGGAGGGTATACCTATTCCAGTGGGAGGGTATACCTATTCCAGTGGGAACATAAACTTTTCTACCATGGTATTCAATGGGAATATAACACTTATTCCAGTGGGAATATAACACCTATTCCAGTGGGAGGGTATACCTATTCCAGTGGGAGGGTATACCTATTCCAGTGGGAGGGTATACCTATTCCAGTGGGAGGGTATACCTATTTCAGTGGGAGGGTATACCTATTCCAGTGGGAGGGTATACCTATTCCAGTGGGAGGGTATACCTATTCCAGTGGGAGGGTATACCTATTCCAGTGGGAGGGTATACCTATTCCAGTGGGAACATAAACTTTTCCCCCATGGTATTCAATGGGAATATAACACCTATTCCAGTGGGAATATAACACCTATTCCAGTGGGAGGGTATACCTATTCCAGTGGGAGGGTATACCTATTCCAGTGGGAGGGCATACCTATTCCAGTGGGAACATAAACTTTTCCCCCATGGTATTCAATGGGAATATAACACCTATTCCAGTGGGAATATAACACCTATTCCAGTGGGAGGGTAAACCTATTCCAGTGGGAGGGTACACCTATTCCAGTGGGAGGGTAAACCTATTCCAGTGGGAACGTAACCCTATTCCACTGGGAACATAATACCTATTCCAGTGTGAGGGTAAACCTATTCCAGTGTGAGGGTACCTATTCCAGTGGGACCGTACACCTATTCCAGTGGGAATATAACACCTATTCCAGTGGGAACGTACACCTATTCCAGTGGGCACGTACACCTATTCCAGTGGGAGGGTAAACCTATTCCAGTGGGAGGGTAAACCTATTCCAGTGGGAACGTACAAACGTACACCTATTCCAGTGGGAGGGTAAACCTATTCCAGTGGGAGGGTATACCTATTCCAGTGGGAGGGTATACCTATTCCAGTGGGAGGGTAAACCTATTCCAGTGGGAGGGTACACCTATTCCAGTGGGAGGGTAAACCTATTCCAGTGGGAACGTAACCCTATTCCACTGGGAACATAATACCTATTCCAGTGTGAGGGTAAACCTATTCCAGTGTGAGGGTACCTATTCCAGTGGGACCGTACACCTATTCCAGTGGGAACGTACATCTATACCAGTGGGAGGGTAAACCTATTCCAGTGGGAGGGTATACCTATTCCAGTGGGAGGGTAAACCTATTCCAGTGGGAGGGTAAACCTATTCCAGTGGGAACGTACAAACGTACACCTATTCCAGTGGGAGGGTAAACCTATTCCAGTGGGAGGGTAAACCTATTCCAGTGGGAACGTACACCTATTCCAGTGGGCACGTACACCTATTCCAGTGGGAACGTACACCTATTCCAGTGGGAGGGTAAACCTATTCCAGTGGGAACGTACACCTATTCCAGTGGGAACGTACACCTATTTCAGTGGGAGGGTAAACCTATTCCAGTGGGAACGTACACCTATTCCAGTGGGAGGGTAAACCTATTCCAGTGGGAGGGTAAACCTATTCCAATGGCAATGGGAACATAAAACCAGCTCCTGAGAGGGCAACAGTGCACTCAACTCTTGGCATCATTGTGAGCAGGACTAGAATCCTTCATGGGGAGTGGAGTTGGTGCAGTGTCACCAGTGTCATCACCATATGCCAGTGAAAGATTGATCAAGTGGCAACAAGATTGGATGTAGAGCATAAAGTGAATGGAGACCCAAGTATGCCTGAAGAGTCGCTGTACAAAACCAATGCTTATACCTTTACCTTTGTCCTCAAGTGAGGTAGTGGGCAGGATATTTTCATTGGGTCACATAAGATGCATTTCCCACCAAAAAGTGAGACTCAAACAGTTTGTATCAAGCCCACTACCTTAAATCTGTAAAAGATTTTTTACATATAATTGAAAGAGATCTTACTTTTGAATCTGATTCAGTGAAACATCAAGGGAGCGAAGATTGCGGAAGGGTAGAAATCCATCTTGCTTTAGAGTGGCTAGTTCATTCAGGGACAAATCGATGCGAAGAATTCGGGATGGCCGATCCAGTAGTGATACCAGGCGTGGCAGGGGTGCCCTGCAGCAAACCATACACAGTCATTCCTCAGCAGTCATTAGAATTGTGATAGATTCAGTTTCAGTCTCATCTACTCATTCATTTGGCCATTCCATTTGCAAAACAATTAGTGTCCAGTCAAGAGAAAAATCTGCATCTGTTTCAAACTGAGAAATGGTGATGAATCAATATACAAAACCAATGTCTTCATACCTTTGCCTTTACTCTCTTCCATGGTATTGCACATCAAAGCAAAGGACACAATGAAAACACCAAGATGTAGGTACACTCCCATCCTTGTGGTATTCCCACTCTTCCATTATTAACAGATTCTCTCCTCCACTGTCACCCTTCAGTATGAGTGAAACTTGACTTGGGGGGTATGTGTGTGTGTGTGTGTGTGTGTGTGTGTGTGTGTGTGTGTTGTGTGTGTGTGCATGTGTGTGTGCATGTGCATTTGCCCTTGTGACTAATGTATTCATGTGTGTTGCATATGTATTGTAAAGTGCTGGAAAAATTGAGAGCATCATGAAAGTTTCCAGCTACTACACAAATACCCTTGACAGGGCAGTTGCTTAGTTATCTAAGGTCAGGGTAGTGATGCAGTACCTCAATGCAGATACTCAAGTCGATTCTATTTTGTTTTAGAGAGTACTAACAGTATTGCTAAGGGCTTGTAACTAAGGCGCACAAGTGTGTACAAGTGAAAGCACAAAGACAGGTGAGAGCGACGTGCAATAATAGCTATCATGAGTTCTCTATGGGATTGTGTCCGAAAGTGAAGGATCTATCAAGCACGACTTGTCAGTCACTGATGTGTTGTGGTATTGCTGTGATTTGTCAAGGGAACGAATAAAACTTGTTCAAAACGAGTACCAGTCTTGGATTTTCAACTTTCCTTGTGCGCGGGTGTGTCTGTGTGTGTAAACGCGCATGTGTGTGTACATTTGCGAGCGCGCAGGCCCATATGTGAGAGCTTTAATGCATGTTTGTATGCATGCAGATTCATGTGTATACTGTATTTGTGTCCGTGCATGTGGTACGTGTAGGTGCGTGTACGTGTGCGCTAGTGGATGTGTGTGCTTACGCGTGACGGCATAGGCATGTCATGATGTCACATTGTGTGTGCCAAGCCTTCAAGCAAAGTCAAATATTGATTAACAAACATACTTTTCCTTTCCCCACTCGAAATCAAACAGCAGTGTTTTGATCTGGCACATCTTCAGGTCCAGTTCGTAGTAGATTCCGCCTGCGCTGTCTACTGCCCAGGACTCCGGCACCGATACCAAAGGTCCGATTCTTCTTTCGACGAAATCTCCTGTTAGGTATGTGAAAGATCCCATCTTCGAGCATGAATTATATATTTTGTTATATAAAAAACTATTGTTCACGTTGAAGAACCAAAAGCACCAGTTCAAAGGCATCAATCGATGAGGAAAAAAATGTTGTACAGAAAGCTCATTGTTTACGTGTCTCTAAGCTGCCATATTGCGGAAGCAAGTAAGCAATTAGGCTCTACTTCCGACGCGACAATAACATTTTCTCTATAATATATATTATATATTTTCTCTATAATACTGATGATTTAATCATTTTAAATGCTAATTTAAAATAAAATCTGTCAATGTAGTCAAAATATGTTTTTTTTATAAATTATGTCGGAGTAGACACGCACTTTTTGTTGAGGGGATTTTCCTAGAACTGTGACGAGGTTTCTGAGCGCAAAGGACACTTTTGTGAACCGCTCTATTGCGTGGACAATCACGGACATGTCAAGACATCAGGTAAGCATGATGTACAGCGTATGATTTAACCCGTTTGTTGAATGATTCCCTCATTTCTTTAAACAGTTACAACGTGCGAAAAACCTGAGGCCTATACGTTTGTTGATGAAAATACGCACCCGAATTTACTTCCGCAATCTGAAACTCTCACGAGTAAGTGAATCAGTTGTGTGTCGCGCGCCAAGGAGTGCCGATAGGCGATACCAGCTGTCGCGGATTCTGACGTAAGTTTTACTTAAACGTGGAATGGACATACGAGTTGTATATATATATATATATCTGAAAGTATATTATTACGGCCAGGGGTTTCAGCTGATGATCATGATGATGAGGGGGGCATCGAGCGGCTCCAGCCGTATGTAGATCTCCTTTGATTGTTGTGACAGTCGTTTTGTAGTACAGAAACTTCACAAAACTTTATCCTCATGTGATTTAGAGGACAGCTGAGCTTGAGCCATGCGGCTGACTGAGAAAATTACCATCGTTTAATCACCGTGGACGAATGAATCTAGTAATGAACATGTTTCATGATGTAAGGCTTAAAGGAGGATAGAACGGCCTGTACTAGTCATTCTCACACACACACAAACACACACGCGCACGCGTGCGTGCACACACATATGCATGCATGCATGCACGCGTGTGTGCACTCACACACCACACACACACATCCTCACACACACACACACACACACACACACACACACATGCTTATTCTCGACGCTCTTGCATACACAGGGTTGTAGTTCACTATCAAAAAGGTTTGGCGCCTGGGCTAATCTTGGACCAACTTTTAAGTTCCTCTTTAACTGTACATTTATGGCCGGACAAAATGTTTCCTACCTGTTCAGCCCAGCTTGTACTCTATGCTTTTATGACAGGAAGATAGTTCACCCAGCTTTTCATTCCTGTTCTTACATTAATATGATTTTACTCTGTGACCCAGGAAGACTCTCTATTTTATAAGCTGAGTGTCAGGTCATTCAATTGGCATTGTTTACCATTTCAGTTTTATTGCAAATTCTTCTTTTGATGTTTTGGGTCCATTTGTTAACAGGGATATGAATTATGATTTAGATTTCATGAACATCTGGAAAAATGAAATATTCAATAACACTCTTTCACTTGGATGCTGATGTACTGACAGAAACGATGAAACTATATGTGCTTTTGAAACACCATAGGATGTGGTAAAGTCCCAGCGGTCAAGACATTAACAACATTTGCCTCAGGGCTGGCAGGTGTTGTGATTGAAGCTGCACGAATCCTAGAGTTGCACCCTTGGGCAAGGTGCTTCAGCCACACTGTCTCTCCCACCAAAGTGTTAAGCTGGTTGCTGGGTGCAAGGTGCTTCAGCCACACTGTCTCTCCCACCAAAGTGTTAAGCTGGTTGCTGGGTGCAAGGTGCTTCAGCCACACTGTCTCTCCCACCAAAGTGTTAAGCTGGTTGCTGGGTGCAAGGTGCTTCAGCCACACTGTCTCTCCCACCAAAGTGTTAAGCTGGTTGCTGGGTGCAAGGTGCTTCAGCCACACTGTCTCTCCCACCAAAGTGTTAAGCTGGTTGCTGGGTGCAAGGTGCTTCAGCCACACTGTCTCTCCCACCAAAGTGTTAAGCTGGTTGCTGGGTGCAAGGTGCTTCAGCCACACTGTCTCTCCCACCAAAGTGTTAAGCTGGTTGCTGGGTGCAAGGTGCTTCAGCCACACTGTCTCTCCCACCAAAGTGTTAAGCTGGTTGCTGGGTGCAAGGTGCTTCAGCCACACTGTCTCTCCCACCAAAGTGTTAAGCTGGTTGCTGGGTGCAAGGTGCTTCAGCCACACTGTCTCTCCCACCAAAGTGTTAAGCTGGTTGCTGGGTGCAAGGTGCTTCAGCCACACTGTCTCTCCCACCAAAGTGTTAAGCTGGTTGCTGGGTGCAAGGTGCTTCAGCCACACTGTCTCTCCCACCAAAGTGTTAAGCTGGTTGCTGGGTGCAAGGTGCTTCAGCCACACTGTCTCTCCCACCAAAGTGTTAAGCTGGTTGCTGGGTGCAAGGTGCTTCAGCCACACTGTCTCTCCCACCAAAGTGTTAAGCTGGTTGCTGGGTGCAAGGTGCTTCAGCCACACTGTCTCTCCCACCAAAGTGTTAAGCTGGTTGCTGGGTGCAAGGTGCTTCAGCCACACTGTCTCTCCCACCAAAGTGTTAAGCTGGTTGCTGGGTGCAAGGTGCTTCAGCCACACTGTCTCTCCCACCAAAGTGTTAAGCTGGTTGCTGGGTGCAAGGTGCTTCAGCCACACTGTCTCTCCCACCAAAGTGTTAAGCTGGTTGCTGGGTGCAAGGTGCTTCAGCCACACTGTCTCTCCCACCAAAGTGTTAAGCTGGTTGCTGGGTGCAAGGTGCTTCAGCCACACTGTCTCTCCCACCAAAGTGTTAAGCTGGTTGCTGGGTGCAAGGTGCTTCAGCCACACTGTCTCTCCCACCAAAGTGTTAAGCTGGTTGCTGGGTGCAAGGTGCTTCAGCCACACTGTCTCTCCCACCAAAGTGTTAAGCTGGTTGCTGGGTGCAAGGTGCTTCAGCCACACTGTCTCTCCCACCAAAGTGTTAAGCTGGTTGCTGGGTGCAAGGTGCTTCAGCCACACTGTCTCTCCCACCAAAGTGTTAAGCTGGTTGCTGGGTGCAAGGTGCTTCAGCCACACTGTCTCTCCCACCAAAGTGTTAAGCTGGTTGCTGGGTGCAAGGTGCTTCAGCCACACTGTCTCTCCCACCAAAGTGTTAAGCTGGTTGCTGGGTGCAAGGTGCTTCAGCCACACTGTCTCTCCCACCAAAGTGTTAAGCTGGTTGCTGGGTGCAAGGTGCTTCAGCCACACTGTCTCTCCCACCAAAGTGTTAAGCTGGTTGCTGGGTGCAAGGTGCTTCAGCCACACTGTCTCTCCCACCAAAGTGTTAAGCTGGTTGCTGGGTGCAAGGTGCTTCAGCCACACTGTCTCTCCCACCAAAGTGTTAAGCTGGTTGCTGGGTGCAAGGTGCTTCAGCCACACTGTCTCTCCCACCAAAGTGTTAAGCTGGTTGCTGGGTGCAAGGTGCTTCAGCCACACTGTCTCTCCCACCAAAGTGTTAAGCTGGTTGCTGGGTGCAAGGTGCTTCAGCCACACTGTCTCTCCCACCAAAGTGTTAAGCTGGTTGCTGGGTGCAAGGTGCTTCAGCCACACTGTCTCTCCCACCAAAGTGTTAAGCTGGTTGCTGGGTGCAAGGTGCTTCAGCCACACTGTCTCTCCCACCAAAGTGTTAAGCTGGTTGCTGGGTGCAAGGTGCTTCAGCCACACTGTCTCTCCCACCAAAGTGTTAAGCTGGTTGCTGGGTGCAAGGTGCTTCAGCCACACTGTCTCTCCCACCAAAGTGTTAAGCTGGTTGCTGGGTGCAAGGTGCTTCAGCCACACTGTCTCTCCCACCAAAGTGTTAAGCTGGTTGCTGGGTGCAAGGTGCTTCAGCCACACTGTCTCTCCCACCAAAGTGTTAAGCTGGTTGCTGGGTGCAAGGTGCTTCAGCCACACTGTCTCTCCCACCAAAGTGTTAAGCTGGTTGCTGGGTGCAAGGTGCTTCAGCCACACTGTCTCTCCCACCAAAGTGTTAAGCTGGTTGCTGGGTGCAAGGTGCTTCAGCCACACTGTCTCTCCCACCAAAGTGTTAAGCTGGTTGCTGGGTGCAAGGTGCTTCAGCCACACTGTCTCTCCCACCAAAGTGTTAAGCTGGTTGCTGGGTGCAAGGTGCTTCAGCCACACTGTCTCTCCCACCAAAGTGTTAAGCTGGTTGCTGGGTGCAAGGTGCTTCAGCCACACTGTCTCTCCCACCAAAGTGTTAAGCTGGTTGCTGGGTGCAAGGTGCTTCAGCCACACTGTCTCTCCCACCAAAGTGTTAAGCTGGTTGCTGGGTGCAAGGTGCTTCAGCCACACTGTCTCTCCCACCAAAGTGTTAAGCTGGTTGCTGGGTGCAAGGTGCTTCAGCCACACTGTCTCTCCCACCAAAGTGTTAAGCTGGTTGCTGGGTGCAAGGTGCTTCAGCCACACTGTCTCTCCCACCAAAGTGTTAAGCTGGTTGCTGGGTGCAAGGTGCTTCAGCCACACTGTCTCTCCCACCAAAGTGTTAAGCTGGTTGCTGGGTGCAAGGTGCTTCAGCCACACTGTCTCTCCCACCAAAGTGTTAAGCTGGTTGCTGGGTGCAAGGTGCTTCAGCCACACTGTCTCTCCCACCAAAGTGTTAAGCTGGTTGCTGGGTGCAAGGTGCTTCAGCCACACTGTCTCTCCCACCAAAGTGTTAAGCTGGTTGCTGGGTGCAAGGTGCTTCAGCCACACTGTCTCTCCCACCAAAGTGTTAAGCTGGTTGCTGGGTGCAAGGTGCTTCAGCCACACTGTCTCTCCCACCAAAGTGTTAAGCTGGTTGCTGGGTGCAAGGTGCTTCAGCCACACTGTCTCTCCCACCAAAGTGTTAAGCTGGTTGCTGGGTGCAAGGTGCTTCAGCCACACTGTCTCTCCCACCAAAGTGTTAAGCTGGTTGCTGGGTGCAAGGTGCTTCAGCCACACTGTCTCTCCCACCAAAGTGTTAAGCTGGTTGCTGGGTGCAAGGTGCTTCAGCCACACTGTCTCTCCCACCAAAGTGTTAAGCTGGTTGCTGGGTGCAAGGTGCTTCAGCCACACTGTCTCTCCCACCAAAGTGTTAAGCTGGTTGCTGGGTGCAAGGTGCTTCAGCCACACTGTCTCTCCCACCAAAGTGTTAAGCTGGTTGCTGGGTGCAAGGTGCTTCAGCCACACTGTCTCTCCCACCAAAGTGTTAAGCTGGTTGCTGGGTGCAAGGTGCTTCAGCCACACTGTCTCTCCCACCAAAGTGTTAAGCTGGTTGCTGGGTGCAAGGTGCTTCAGCCACACTGTCTCTCCCACCAAAGTGTTAAGCTGGTTGCTGGGTGCAAGGTGCTTCAGCCACACTGTCTCTCCCACCAAAGTGTTAAGCTGGTTGCTGGGTGCAAGGTGCTTCAGCCACACTGTCTCTCCCACCAAAGTGTTAAGCTGGTTGCTGGGTGCAAGGTGCTTCAGCCACACTGTCTCTCCCACCAAAGTGTTAAGCTGGTTGCTGGGTGCAAGGTGCTTCAGCCACACTGTCTCTCCCACCAAAGTGTTAAACTGGTTGCTGGGTGCTCAGAACTAGAATGAAATTCTCAACAATGAATTTCCTATTTTTCACAAAGCACTATTGTTGTTGTTAAAATATTCAAGTCCAGGACAGCATTCCCAAGGCCAGGCTACAATGAAAATTCTTCCATTTTGGATCTTCCTGGTTTTGAGTAACCATAGTTCCTCCTGTGCAGGCACAGATGTATGATTTCTATTACTGCAAAATTTCACAGTGTCTCCCATGTCCCATGCTGGAAATCTTGCCTACTCAGATGGTCAGATTGGTCATGCTTTTCCACCTTCATGACTTCTAGTGCAGCAACTTTACAGAAACCTGATGATATAATTTTTTTTCAGCTGCCCAAACTTTCACGTTTCACTTTCAGCTACTGTATTGAAATATTGTTATGGAGAAAGGGATGAACAGAGGATGCTCATGATGGAGGAATGATAATGGTGATATGTGATCTTGATAATTTATTGTCATTAATATGATAATGGTGATTATTGTTATTAATATGTGATGATGATAACGTTGAAGAGGAGGAGGGGAAGGAGGAGGAGGAGGATCTATGATAATGATGATTAATTTTATGATGATCATTATTGCTCATGATGAATGGTAGAAATTTTGTGATTCATTCAGTGTGATTCAGGAAGGCTAAAAAACCAAGACAAAGAAATGAATAATGTATTCTTTGGAATAGATGTGTGCACACTTGCAAATAGACATGCACCCTGCTCCCAGCCCACCCACCCCATTAAGCTACCAAACTACATGTACAGGTAAAAGAGAATCATTCATTAGCCTATCATTGTTGTTGAATGAACACCTAGTGGCTAGGTCTGTCACAGTTTTTTAAACTATTGTCATTCATGAATGCAAGATTCTCAGTGAACACAATCCTTGATAGACAAATAAAGAAGCGTGGACAGCAACCGACATGTATTCTTTCGTGAGCACAGATGGCCCTGAAAAGGGCCGTTTGCAGGTGAACGTACACCAAGGGGGGTAGAGCCTCCCGCCTCGGGAGGTAGAGCGCCGAGTCACCAGGACGTGGCAGCTCTGTCCTGTGGCAATGGCAGGGCTCCGTCCCTGCTGGCAGGTATACGGTGCGAAGTACTCTTTTGGCAAGCTTTCGGAGATTCTCCTTCATCAGGCCAAGTGTGTGAGAGGCTGGCGAGGACGGTTTAAATAGGAGATGGTACGCAGGTGTTCACGCCAAGACCCAGAGACCTCATGCGACGCACGTGCAGGTCGTGAAAAGTTCACTTGTAGTGCGCCATGAACCCGAGATCTCTGTTGAGTCCGGCGTGGTGCGTGCCGAACAGTTTGATGAACTTCTGTTCAGTAACCCTGCGTAGCCGGGTGTCGTGCAACCCGCCCGCGAGCACGCTAACCACCATATCGCTTGCTGAGTGGCCCGGCAAGCTAAAGTGTTCCCCCACTGGTAGAGGTGACTGGCTCCTGATCGTAGCCCTGTGTCCATTCATGCGCTGGCGCAGTGTCTGTCCTGTCTCCCCGACGTACCACGCATCCGGGCACTTCATGCGGCACCGAATCAGGTATACCACATCACTGGAGCCGCAGGAGTAGATGCCCCTGATGTGGTGTAGAGCCTGGCTGCCCCTGATGTGGTGTAGAGCCTGCCGGGCCACTCAGCAAGCGATATGGTGGTTAGCGTGCTCGCGGGCGGGTTGCACGACACCCGGCTACGCAGGGTTACTGAACAGAAGTTCATCAAACTGTTCGGCACGCACCACGCCGGACTCAACAGAGATCTCGGGTTCATGGCACACT
Source organism: Theodoxus fluviatilis (assembly GCA_034096865.1). NCBI lineage: Eukaryota > Metazoa > Mollusca > Gastropoda > Cycloneritida > Neritidae > Theodoxus > Theodoxus fluviatilis. Next base: position 25,232 of record JAWQFJ010001872.1, on the reverse strand, counting down.
ACAAGTGAACTTTTCACGACCTGCACGTGCGTCGCATGAGGTCTCTGGGTCTTGGCGTGAACACCTGCGTACCATCTCCTATTTAAACCGTCCTCGCCAGCCTCTCACACACTTGGCCTGATGAAGGAGAATCTCCGAAAGCTTGCCAAAAGAGTACTTCGCACCGTATACCTGCCAGCAGGGACGGAGCCCTGCCATTGCCACAGGACAGAGCTGCCACGTCCTGGTGACTCGGCGCTCTACCTCCCGAGGCGGGAGGCTCTACCCCCCTTGGTGTATGTTCACCTGCAAACGGCCCTTTTCAGGGCCATCTGTGCTCACGAAAGAATACATGTCGGTTGCTGTCCACGCTTCTTTATTTGTCTAGCAGTATTTCGACCGACCCCGGCACCTCATTCTGTACAATCCTTGATGTCAGATCTGTCAAGTTTGGTCAAATTTATGAATGCCAGGTTCCTGACCTACACAATCCTTGATGCGAGGTCTGTAACACTTACAGTCAGTAAAAACTTGAAAATCATTGCTATCCTCTCAATGTTGCATGCCTGGTGGTCTAAGGAGTCACTCAACGCATTTCTACTCCTAGTAGCCAAGGCTGTCACAGTTGTGATATTGCCATTTTCACAACTTTCTCCCCCTGTGGGTGATGGAAACCATCGTAGGCACAATCTTGGAGGTTTGCTGGACTGGGGCATGCACATTTGTGAGTTCATCTTCAGCAATCAAGACTTCAACACCTGAGAATCTCGTCAAGTCTTGTCCACATCCTCATTCAGGAAAAGCAGGTCTTCCAAACTGTCAAATGCACTTGTCATCCCACATTATCCTCGGCTTTGAATGACATCAGGGGTGATCTGACCCCACACTTCCTGAATCCAGTGTGGGACAAAGGACTTTGGTGGAAACTTTCTCTACCCATGTGTCATTGTCTTGGCCGGACCTGTCATCAACCACTCATTGTACAATTCAGCAAGAGTATTCTTGAATAGCCAGCTCCAGAATACTCATAGGTTGCTGGACTGACATGCACCGAGATGCAATAGTTTTGTACTCAAACAGACATGCAGCCCTGGACATTTTCACATGCACTTTGCATCTGTTCAGAAGAATTTGGTACATCAGATGTTTGTATTGAAATGCAGATACAGAGATTGCTTATGCTTATTTGGCCTCCTTGACTGTGAATCCCTCTTGCTTTTTGAACCATGTGTTGCCATTCCCACAGATGTACTAAAGTCTGTCTCTCTCTTTCTTTTCAGCTTAATCATGAGAGTGATATAGGTGAGGAATAGCTGGCTGCCTGGAGTGCCCAGCACCTTGCATGATGAAGACGCTTCTATCCTACCTGCTGCTGATGGCATGCTGCCCTGGTGCCCCCCTTTCATGGCTATGTAAGTTCCTAGAGGAGATGGGAAACCTTGATTCCAGTTTTCCCACAAGGTCTTTTCTTGTTTCAATGATAGACAGATGTGAACTTGGATTTATCATTACATTCTTTCATTTATTAGTTGTTGGCTTTTGGCCATCTCAAGACAGCGTCTGAGTCCGTACATGTGAGACTGTGCAAACCAAGTCTGGAGAGGCAGATGTTACTAAAGGTGCTGTGCAGGTCTCAGGATGGGATCAGAGTGGTGTCAGTGATGTCCAGTGTTGTCTAGGATGTCTTCTGGAGTTCTTCGCCAACACGATGTGACTCATCACCTTGTCTCTTCCAGAGCTTAAAGTCAAAAGAAAAAAATAGTTGTAGTTAGGGTAACATGGTCAGAAAAAATAGGGTCAGTAGGTCGGCCTGAACTAAAATTTTCCCAAATTTATTCTTAATAGAAGAGACTAGATTTAACATAATTCATAATTTCTCTTTCACTGAAAAAACTCATTTTTGTACTTATATAGTGGGTTACCCAAGTGCTCATGAGGCAGAACAAATGGGCCAGCACACAGTTTATTGATTACCATCGATTTCTTCCCCCGTTTTTGACTCACATGCGAAGCAAAAGTGAGTCTATACATGTACTCACCCGTTTCGTCCGTCCGGGCGTCCTGTCGTCTGTAACAAACGTTAACGTTGGATTTTTCTCGGAGACTATTAAGTCTATCAACACCCAATTTGGCATGATGGTGTATGATGACAAGGCGTCAAAAAAAATACATAGTGACTTGACCTTGCTTCAAGGTCAAGGTCGCAGGGGCCATAAATGTTGTCTAAAAACAGCCATTTTTCACATTTTCCCCATTTTCTCTGAAGTTTTTGAGATTGGATACCTGACCTATATATGGTGTATAGGGCAAAGTAATCCCTATCTTTTGATACCAGTTTGATTGACCTTGCTTCAAGGTCAAGGTCACAGGAGCTCTTTAAAGTTGGATTGTATACATCTTTTGAAATGACCTTGACCCTGAACTATGGAAGATAACTCTTCCAAACTTCATAACATTGTAGTACACATGTTATACTTTCATACTAGGTCACCCGTGTCGTCTGTCCGGGCGTCCTGTAATCCTTAAAAAACGTTCACGTTGGATTTTTCTCGAAGACTATTAAGTCTATCAACACCCAATTTGGCATGATGGTGTAGGATGACAAGGCCTCACAAAACATACATAGTGACTTGAGCTCTTTAAAGTTGGATTGTATACATATTTTGAAGTGACCTTGACTTTGAACTATGGAAGAGAACTCTTCCAAACTTCATAACATTGTAGTAGACATGTTATACTTTCATCATGTGACACATTTGGTCACATATCATCAAGGTCAAGGTCACTTTGACCCTTATGAAATGTGACCAAAATGGGGTAGTGAACCACTAAAAGTGACCATATCTCAAGGTAGAAAGTGCCAATAAGCACCATTGTGCTTCCTATGTCTTGAATTAACAGCTTTGTGTTGCATGACCTTGGATGACCTTGACCTTGGGTCAGGGTCACATGTGTTTTGGTAGGGAAAATGTTAAAGCAGTTCTTAGTGTATGATGTCATTACTAGGTTTAGTTGTTTGACCTTGACCTTGAAGGTCACCTGAATGTCAAGGTCATGTAAAGGTCAAGGTCAAGCATGTGAGTCATATGGGCTTTGCCCTTCTTGTTCTATTCTCTTTTTTTCACTATTGAAAACAAGTTTAGGGTCAGCATAAAAAAATAGGGTCTGTCAGGTTGCCATCACCACATTTGTGGGGGGAGTCTTATCTTGTCTGCACCCATCACTCTGCATTGTTGATGTCACCTGCCTTTAAGTCAGATTTGTAAGTATCCCTGTTGTGTAGTTGGGTCCTCTTTGAGGCCTGGTATTGGTGATTAGCCCTCCTTGCCAGTTTGGGGGATTTGTCCATCTTCCAACCATCTGGTGTGACCAGAAAAAACCCAGTGCAGCCAGATCATATGTGTGTGAGTGTGTGTGTGTGTGTGTATGTGTGTGTGTGTATGTGTGTTTGTGTGTATATATGTGTGTGTGTGTGTATGTTTGTGTGTTTGTGTGTGTGTGTGTTTGTGTGTATATGTGTGTGTGTGTGTTTGTGTATGTGTGTGTGTGTGTTTGTGTGTGTATGTGTGTGTGTGTGTGTGTGTGAGATATTTGTGTTAGTATGTCTCTGCAATTATTTGGTGTACCCTTTGCCAAAGATTTCCTGCTGTTGCATTTTTCAGTTCCAACTCCAAAACCATCTCTCAAGCCTGATAACCCATTTTGCTTCTTTGGAGAAGAGCTTGTTCTCACCTGCACCTTTGATGGAAAAAACTCTTCACTGGGCTACCTCTCAGAGAGAAATGACAACGTGACAGAGGAGTATTTGTCTAGGCCTGATGACAAAACACTGGTGTATAAAGTCACAAACACCAGTGGGTTTGAAAGGAAGATCAGCTCTTGCGAGGGACTATCTTTTACCTGTTGGCACCCTGATTTTGCCATGCCTGACGGCCAAATCTTGCATGCTGATTGTAAGTATTGTTGTTTTCTGTCCTCTTGCTATGTGCAACATGTCTGCTTAAATCTGTTGATATAATGTAAATCAAAGGACAAATAAGGCATCTCACACTCCATGGGTTGAATGTATCAGTGCGCACTCGACAGAGGCCAAGACAGTTGAACCTTCTTGACTACAGCTGCCTTGTTGAATGAAACACAGTGCTTAATAAAAACAGCATTTTATAACTGCAAAACTGATAGAAAAATATACATGTTAGCTTATTTAGCCTCTCCTCTGCTTCTCGTTTGAATGTCCCCCAGTTTGTTTATAACGATGCTGGATGTGACCTTTTTGGTATGTAATGTATCTTGCTTGATTTAAAAAAACAAGGTTGCTGGCACCATCTACCATTCACTCCCTCTGTCATTCAGTCACCTCTCTCACCCTCCAACCTAACTCACACACACACACACACACACACACACACACACACACACACACACACACACACACACACCTTTCTCCCCCCAAACTAACACAAATCCTGGCACCCTCAGACAAAAACCTTGAGATGATAATGAGATGATGATGATAATGATGATGATGATTGTGGGTGTAAATCATGGTGGTTTCAGATCCTTGGTTGTATGCATATTTCTTCTGAGTTAAAGGGTCTAAAAAATAAAAGAAGAAAAAAAGAAAAGACGAAGAAAAATCTTATTGAAAGAATACCACTTTAAACCATTTTAATGTTGGGAAAGTGTTGTTTGGATTAGTGCTCACTAAAGTGTGTCTTTTTTTTCTATGACTTTGAAGTCACCTAGGATTTTTAAAGTAATGAATCACCCATTTTGCTGCATACTTGTGCTAGTCTTGTATACATGTGTGTTGTATGTTGCCAATATACCACACATGATTCATTTGGAGGCAAGTAATAGGAAGCTGTACTTCCACTTTTGTTCTATTTGTTCCAACATTCAGGCCACACATATATTTTGTAGTACAGATGAATCTTCAGTTTATGAAATGGAAATCAGATTACTTGAAGCACTTGTCAGCTTATCTGCACTACATAACTTTGGACTGAATCATTCGTTTTAACAACCAAGTAAACTTTCAACAGAATTGATTTGATAAAATGTACATGGTTAAAGGTTATGAGAAGGTCAACTTCAGCTGTGCTTATCTCGGCAGTACTCTTCACAGGCTCTGAGCTTAAGAAAAACAAACATACAAACAAACAAAAACCTCATGGTCCTCAAAGCACAAGGTGGTGTGATGTAGAATGAATGCAACAGTGAGGGAATGTGGTCAAGGCCCCCAAGCCTCATCCTTGAGCATGTTGGAGTGAGAGAGAATTGCCCTAGATTCGTAAGAGGCGAACACATAGGGACATTGTGACTTGATTGCATTCACTAAATTGTTTTAGTGATTTTCATGCTCAATGGCCTTGAATAGCCTACAAAGGCTGATAGGCAGTAAAACACCATCCCTCCCTCCCTTCCTCCCTCTCTCCCTCCCTCCCTCCCTCCCTCCCTTCCTCCCTCTCTCCCTCCCTCCCTCCCTCCCTCCCTCTCTCCCTCCATCCATCCATCTATCCACCCATCCACCCATCCCTCCCTCCCTCCCTCCATCCATCCATCCCTCCATCCATCCCTCCCTCCAACCCTAGAGGGACATTGGGCCTCAAGGCTGGACTGACATGTCAACTCTCTCAGCTCCCACAGACCACTTTTCAACTAGTCCCAAGATGGTCTTTGATCATTGGCTTTTTGGGGTCAGGAAGTCCAATTTGAAGTGTAGCATCCTCCTAAGGCACATAAGAATAGTCTGGTGGAGGGGGGACTTAATAGATGAATATATGAAATGAGTTATGCAAACACCAGTGTCGTTGAACTGACACATTTATAGCTCACAGCTGTCAAATTTTCAATCATGTGTTGTAAGTTAGTTGTTCTCCCGAGTTCGTGACTGGATGGGGTGCTCTATTAAAGTTCCTTATAAGCAGCTATTTTTTAGTTTTAGGCAAAGAAACATTGCATCAGGAGGTTGTACATATGTCCAAGAAAGACCATGAGCAGTGGGATTTGATGAAAGTAAAGTTTGTGCATGTTAGAGTAATAAATAATGTAAAATTGCCATCAAAATGGCGACCAAAAAGTGGAACGGCTGACCCAACACGCTCCACAAACTATCTGCAGCAAAGTAGGCCATTGGTGTTTAAAAATTCTACTGTGAATCTGTTAATTAAAGTTTTATTTAGCTTTTCCCAGCAAGAAAACCGCGATGTCACAATAACTGTATGTGAAAATCTACTTCAAAGACAGGGTAACGCACGCTTCCTGCAAGGTCACAAGTGGACTTGCTTTTTTCACAAGCCACTTCCTCCCAAACGCATTCAACACACACCGCTAGGTTTTAAAATCGAAAGTACTGATTCAATAGATCAAACTCATACAGAAAACATTAGCATTTTGTGTGCGATGTAAAAAAAAAAGTTTTTTCTTCAATAAAGTCACGGATGAAGCGTGCGTTACCTACAGTGGCCAGTAACAGCATTTCGCCATCGCAGATATATATTGTCCAGTATCTGTTACGTAACAACTATATCCAGCTCTCATCTTGTTACATGGAAGGTGCTTGCCATTTACTTTAGTGACAGGTATTTGTTTACTCCAAACTCATTTGCATTTCAGAATTACAGGTTCTAAGAAGTCACGGTGTAATGGTGTTACCTTTCGGGCAGGGGTATACTTAATTACACTGTTTAAAAAAATTACTACTGCTGCTGCTTTTTGACTCACATGTATGCGAAGCAAAAGTGAGTCTATGTACTCACCCGTTTCGTCCGTCCGGGCGTCCGTAAAAAAAAACTTTAACGTTGGATTTTTCTCGGAGACTATTAAGTCTATCAACACCCAATTTGGCATGATGGTGTAGGATGACAATGCATACAAAAACATACAAAGTGACTTGACTTTGCTTCAAGGTCAAGGTCACAGGGGCCGTAAATGTTTTAAAAACAGCCATTTTTCACATTTTCCCAATTTTCTCTGAAGTTTTTTAGATTGGATACCTGACCTATATATGGTATATAGGGCAAAGTAATACTATCTTTTGATGCCAGTTTGATTGACCTTGCTTCAAGGTCAAGGTCACAGGAGCTCTTTAAAGTTGGATTGTATATTTTGAAGTGACCTTGACCCTGAACTATGGAAGAGAACTCTTCCAAACTTCATAACATTGTAGTACACATGTTACACTTTCATACTAGGTCAAATGTGATTATATATCATCAAGATCAAGGTCGTTGTGACCCTTATGAAATGTGACCAAAATGGGGTAGTGAACCACTAAAAGTGACCATATCTCATGGTAGAAAGTGCCAATAAGCACCAATGTGCTTCCTATGTCTTGAATTAACAGCTTTGTGTTGCATGACCTTGGATGACCTTGACCTTGGGTGAAGGCCACATGTATTTTGGTAGGAAAAATGTGTAAAGCATTTCTTAGTGTATGATGTCATTGCTAGGTTTAGTTGTTTGACCTTGACCGTGAAGGTCACCTGAAGGTCAAGGTCATGTAAAGGTCAAGGTCAAGCATGTGAGTCCTATGGGCTTGGCCCTTCTTGTTTGGTTACATTCTCTGATACTGTAATGACTAAGCTGTCCAAAAATGACATTAAGAATTACTAAAGTGAATGTTTATAATTTAGTCCATTTTCCTGGTTTTAGTCACAAACCCGGGAGAACAACTCAAATGCACAGATTTCTGTTTCAGAGAATCAGATCATCACACTTCTCTAATCAGTATGTGCAGATTGATGCATGTGTGTGATCAATTCAAATGAACATAAATGTTAAATCACCAGAAGAATGATGACTAAAGGTGATGCACTGAAAGCCAAAGAAAGTAGGATGCCTGCAAAGGCTGTAGTTTGGCATAGTGGAATTATGGGTGCATGCTCTTTCAGTGACCTGCATCTGTCTCTTTTAGATGGTAGTTTGCACTCTAGAAGGATACTTGGTGCATGGTTTGTATAGGTAAAGTAGGAGGGGAGAGGGCTAGGGGTTGGTGGAGAGAGGCTGAAGCTAGTCGCCAGGTCAAATTTAGTAACTAAAGAGGTGAGGCGGAAATTTTCCTTTCCTTTCTGATATTTACAAAGTATCACTTTATCGTGTCCCCATCCTTGAATTTTAAGCCCGTGTACTTGATCTGCTGTGAATTTTGGCTCTGATGAACAGAGGAATGTCATGTCACAGACAACAAAGGTACAAGAAGCTGCATACATAGCAACATTGGAAATTGAGGATACATGTGCAATAATTGATGATGTGATATGTTTTCAGACAAACCTGAGACGCCAAGGAACATAGACTGTGTGTACTACAATGAAGTCAACGTCTGGTGCACATGGGACCTGGTCCCAACCTTCAAGTGCCCGCAGGATTACAGTGTCACCTCCTTCCTCAATACTAGTCATGGAAGGTAATGTGGTGATCTAAGCAGTGCTGATATGAGTTGCTAACAATGTTATTGACACACAGAGAGAGATTGCTGTAGCTAATTAAGAGGATAGAGAGCACTCGGCCGCTGGCCGCTGGAAGTGAAGCAGTCTGGTCATGTTGAGGCAATGGGACATTAACTCTTTTCGTCCCATTCACCGCACTGTGCGCCAAAGCGCATTCAGTTGCCTCCCACCCGCTGCGCCAAAGCTACTTCGCTTCGTTTCTTTGTATAATCCACACTTTCTAGTGTTCCCTATCGGACCCAATGTGGTTTTAGAGCAGTAGAGAGCTCTCCCACAACGTTAGATGAACGTCTAACGCAGAGCGTGAGGTTTAATGCGACTTTTGGTTTTGTGGACCGATTGTGATTGTTTTGATCGAAATGTCTGAAAACATCCCGGAAGTTCTGCATCGCTCTGCGCTAAAGCTTTTTTGCTTCGTTTCTTTGTATAATCCACACTTTATAGTGTTCCCTATCGGACCTAATGTGGTTTTACAGCAGTAGAGAGGTCTCTCACAACGTTAGATGAACGTGTAACGTGGACTGATTGTGATTGATTTGATCGAGATGTCTGAAGGAAGTGACTGTCATTGTGATGGACGGTTCGTCTCTTCTGTATGTCAGTGCTAGAAAACTGTTAAAGATATTTATTTTAAATTTTGACTGGACATTTTCCAATGGATGATTATTGTGTGGTGAAATTCTGGAAAGGATCAGTGGGATCAATACCAAGATATTGCTCGGTAAGCTCAAATTCAGCATGCTCCTATTTCTTGGTTTTTGAAACAAGTGTGTAATTTCAAGCATGCTTTCTCAGTCTTACTAAAGGCAACTAACGTTTTTTTGTTTTAGTCTTGTAGGGCATTCATTTTCCTTCAAAATGATATGCCACATGATGCATGTAGTATCTTCTCTAGAGGCACAATACACTCTCAAAAGAGCACTACTGGGTGTGTGTTTCTCTGCAGAAAATAATTGTGTTGTGTTCTGTATAAACCCAGTGCTTCAGATTGTTTTCAGACTTCATGGGCCCAATGACCCATGGCCAGGCAAAATGATGGGTCAATTTTGAAAAACATGGGTCATTCGAACCTTCACTTCAAACAGAATGACCCTCCACCCCACACATGACACCCCTACAGCATCCCGCCCCCCATACACACACAAATGAATAATTAAAAAAGCAACAAATAAACAAACACATGTCAAGCTGTGTGTCTTTCAGTTGTTTAATTGTCTCTTTTAACATTTCGTTCTGTTGGCACAGAGTCATGATCACTCAAAACCCACTCTATTCTTTCTTGGTAGCATGATGTTTTGTTTAAACAAACTTGGTTTTAGGGCCTAACACAATGAAATCTAACAGAGATCTGCTTCAACCAGTCAAACACAAAATCACTCCTCTAGTTTTCGTTCATTCACCTTCTTTCCGGAAGTTTGACGCATACAACCTTACACTCTCACAGTTCACATTTCCACAACCGATATCATCAAGAGCAAAATGACGCAAAACCCAACACGACAGCGAGCCTGACTATCACTTCAGGTGACACTAGGTTTACGGTACTGAACCCATCCCACCCACCCACCCGTCCCTCTCTTTTTATTCTTCTTCTCCGCTCTAGATCTCTTCCCTCTTTAAACCCGCCCCACCCCTATCCCTTTTTTATCCCGTTTTCCCCCTTCTCCGGTCTAGATCTCTTCCCTCTTTAAACCCGCCCCACCCCTATCCCTCTTTTATCCCGTTTTCCCCCTTCTCCAGTCTAGATCTCTTGCCTCTTTACGGTTTACCCCCTCCCCAGGCCCTCCTCGCGACGAGTTCGCACTTAGCTATTTTTAGAGACGACAGTTTGCTAGATCAGTTCAGTTCAGTTCAGTTCAGTTCTGAACTTGCTAGATTACTGACCCACTAAACGCTGGAGGAGGGGGAGGAAAGGGAGGGGAATACACATGCCGCCTTGCCGACATCTAAGAGAAGAGGGAAGGGGGAGAAAGGTTGGAGTGCGGGAGGCAGGAGTTGGAAGGGGCGTGGGGAAAAGTGAAAACACGTGCCGGCTGGCTGATCTGGGAGAAGGGAGAGAAAAAACGATCGCTTCAATTTTCAGCTAGTAAGAGATAAAAACTAAACAGTTACCGCTTGCTTTATTCTTGCAAAACATTGAAGACAACGTCAACTGATGTTGGTTTTCTTCAGTTTCTTTTCTAAGCCTTTTCTTCGGTGGCATCTTGATTCCGCACACGTGAGCGAGTCTGTGCAAGGTAAACTGATAGATGTTCGCTGATTGGTTGTCTGCTGGCTGTTAGCCAATCACACAGAGCGATGCATCGATGCTAGGCAAAGCAGCAATTTGGCGTCGGTTTGGTACTCCGGGGTGTGGCCACATGTGCTTGGTGTGGCTTAGTGGTACAGATGGACCGAGGATTGATACAAGTTGGCGATTTTTATGACGCGCCCGGCTGGCGCATACACATTGAAAGTAACGCGCCATTCTGATAAAATATGCGCCAATGGCGCGGGCGCGCCAACAATCTGAAGCACTGTAAACCTGGTAAGGGAAGAGTTAAACACATTATGATGGGACACCTGTGATGCATGCGCACTTTGAACAGTAAAACAGAGTGGAACACACACAGTGTGATGCACTGTGGGGTGAATAAAATACACACACACACACACACACACACCTGCATTTTCCAGCTGTGATTTTGCATGTAATTCACTTTACTCTCTAGGAACATAAGCTCAAAAGTCATCAGCAAGAATATTGCCCAGAAATAATGCAGAGAACCATACCCCAGCTGTGCCTGGGAAGTGTGTGTGGTCAGCATGATATCAGCATTTTCTCAAGGCATTCGTAGTGGTTTATCAGTCAAAGCAGCATGTTCATCCAGAATTTGTTTGCTTTGCAGCATCATCATGTGTAGAAATTCATCAAACTCTTCCTGCCAGAGTGATGGTTTCTCCAGTCTGGGAATAGTGGATCTGATAGTAGAAATCAAACACAAAAACAGATCCAAGAACAGCTTCACCACAACCTTCGACCTTGCCAAGCGAGGTAAAGATGCTGATTTGTGTTACTGCTTCGAAGATTGTTTCAATTTTCTCTGTCCCCAATATTCAGAGGGAGTTTCACATGTGAGCAATAAGGGCCTCTCTGTGTGTGTGTGTGCATGCGTGCGTGTGTGTGCGCACGCGCTCATGTACATGCATGCATGGTGTTTGTGTGCATGTGTTTGTGTGTGTGTGCATGCACCATTGTTTATACACGTATATATTTTTTTTTCTTGAGTAAAACTGATACTTGACTGATTGTTTTCCTTTGATCAGTGATGAAAGTAAATACATGTTGATATATGAATGTACATATATATAATTTCTAGATAAGTATAAGGCTATGTCTTCTCTCTTTTTTCAGTCAAACCTCAGCCTGTGACAGATCTAAGTGTCACAGTCATCAACAGCCGAAATATTAATGTGAATTGGACGCACAGAAAGGCTCCCACCAATATCATAGTTCGAACTATCATCACTCCATTGAATGGAACTAACTTCATCCAAAAGGTAAATTGACTGCTATATTATCTATAAAGCACCAATGATACACGCTAATCCTCTAGCAAGCTGGTGATGCTGCCAGGTATGAGTGGAAAATCAGTAGCCTGTGAATGAGTCAGTATAGTTATGGTTTTGCTGAGCTGTTTTCCCGGAACTGAAGGTTTTACTTAATAATATTTGTTTTGGATTGTTAGCATCAGTATATGTGACCTGAGTGATCCAACAGACGCTACATAAAGTAACTGGAGTGCAATGCCAAACAATTTTATTTTTAAGACTACATGCAGTGTGTGTGTGTGTGTATGTGTGTGTGTGTGTATGTTTTATATATGTGTGTGTTTGTTTTATGCGTGTGTGTTTTTTATGTGTGTGTGTATGTGTGTGTGTGTGTTTTATATGCATGTGTGTGTGTGTGTTTTATATGCATGTGTGTGTGTGTTTTATATATGTGTGTGTGTGTTTTATATGTGTGTGTGTATGAGTGTGTTTGTTTTATGTGTGTGTGTGTGTGTGTGTAATGAGTGTGTGTGTGTTTTATTTGTGTGTATGTGTGTGTGTATGTTGTGTGAGTGTGTGTGTGTTTTGTGTGTGTGTGTGTTTTGTGTGTGTGTTTTGTGTATGTGTGTGTGTGTGTGTTTTGTGTATGTGTGTGTGTTTTGTGTGTGTGTGTGTGTTTTATGAGTGTGTGTGTGTGTGTGTTTGTGTTTTATGAGTGTGTGTGTGTTTTATGAGTGTGTGTGTGTGTTGTGTGTGTGTGTGTGTGTGTGTGTGTGTGCACCTTACATGTTTTTATCTTTAACATCAGAAAATATAGAAATTCCCTCTCTCCTTTCATTGCACTGGTTATCCAACACTTCTTAAATGCCTTATTTGCTTGGTATATCCTTTCACCCAGCCAATGGCAATTTTGATCTGTAACAGAGGTAATCCTGACTTTTGTTCACATGCAGGACATGACAGAAAAGTACATTTTTCATGAGTGGGGGGTGAGGGTTTCGTATGTTTGTATGTGTGTATGTGTATGTGTGTGAGTGTATATGTGAGTGTGTATGTGTATGTTTGTGTGAGTGTGTATGTGTGTGTGTGTGTGTGTGTGTGTGTGTGTGTGTGTGTGTGTGTGTGTGTGTGTGTGTGTGTGTGTGTTTCAAGAAATGTGATATATACAGTAGATTCATCTGAACATGAATAACAATCTCTCTTTCACTGAAATGCTTTTTAACTTTTGAAGTGCCTCAGTCTGAAAATTCATACACAACACACTTTCCCCTTGTATTATCTATAGAACTTAGAAGAAGAAGAGAGCACAGAACACATAAGAACCAGTCTGCCATTAATGCCATTGCTCTTTCTTTTCTTTTTTTCACGACACTCCGAGTGATAACTTAAATAGTGCTCATAGGAAAGATGGGACTGCAATTTGTTGTTAACCATTGATTTCTGTCTTTCTTTCTTCCTTTTCTTTGTTTATTACAATTGATAATTGGTCAAATACTGAATGGTTTGCAGGAAAAAAGGTCAGTCAGGTTATTGAAATAGGGGTGTTTAGTTTTATGGATCGGCCATACAAAAGACAGATTGTGATCTTAAAAAATGATTTTACAGTTTCATTTATTTATCTGATGGAAAGAAGGTGGGGGTTGGGATGCAGATCATGATTATTCTACCCTGATACTGGACTAACATTGGGCTTCTTTCAAATAAGGGACACAGTTTGGGGGCTTGCAGAACATGAATATTTCATTCAATGTACAAGGTGTACTGTTCTACACTGGACTATTATGAAACAACTTTCATTGTTTTTTCCTTAAATATGACTGGGAGTGTTTGCAGACAGCTTTCAGTGACTGATTCTAAACTCTTCCCCGAAAGGTAAGAAAACTTCCATGTATTCTGACTTGATCTTCCTCATAACAAAATAATGGGTAAACAGGTCTGTAGTAACCACAACTTTGTATTTAGGGGGATGGGGTGTGGCCTTATTATACAAAATGTATTGTGTATGTTTAGATCTTGAAGCAAGTGGTGGCTTATGGTTTCAGCTGGAGAAAAATGGGACGGGCAAGGAGTGGATGATTGTAGAGGGGCTCAAGCCAACAGTGAAATACACAATCAGTGTGGATGTTCTGCCCTCACAAGGGGGAATCTGGAGTAAGCCAGAAAGTACTGATTTCACCATGGCTTCTGATGGTAAGTTGTTCTTTATGCTGATGCTGGTTGTTGGAGTAGTCTGGTTGTATTGCTGGCAATGCAAATGATGATAGTTTTCAGTGGGTATGAGTTCTAGATAGCCCAATGGTAATGTAAGTGATAAGGCATGGTTAGCTTCTTAACTCTTTCCGTCCCATTCGCCGCACTGTGCGCCAAGGCGCATTCAGTTGCCTCCCATCTGCCGCACTCTGCGCCAAAGCTACTTCGCTTCGTTTCTTTGTATAATCCACACTTTCTAGTGTTCCCTCTTGGACCCAATGTGGTTTTTCAGCAGTAGAGAGCTCTCCCACAACATTAGATGAATGTCTAACGCGGAGCGTGAGGTTTAATGTGACTTTGGTGGACTGATTGTGATTGTTTTGATCGAGATGTCTGTAGAACAACCCGTAAGTTCAGCGTCGCAGCGGCCTTGTCGTTATATGGCCAAAATTGCTCGCTTGATTATTGATTCATGCATGAGAGAGGACAGCGATAGTGGAGATGAATCTACAATCGATGCTGGTGAAGAATTCATCAACCCCTCAGTTTGTGTATGTTACGCAGTCAGCTAGCTCGTTTTCTTTAAATAATACGCCTAGGGGAAACACACACACACAGCCGAACTGGCAACACTATCTCACAGTCATTCTATCAAAACGATGGAACAAGACGGAATGAACAATGAGGACACAGGTCAAAATTAAATCACTTTAATTTGTTTGGATAATAATTCAGAAATGGATAATTAAAGATTAGTAACGTAGGGATAATATCTAGGGCTTGCCAACCATTAAAAAAAAGTACTTATCTGACTTCGTAGGCTGTCCAACAAAACACGTGGTTTCTGAAGAAAAAACGGAGTGGTCAACTCAGTTTCACAGTAATCCGCTTTCACGAAGGAATTCCTTCCTTCGGGACAATAGCTGCAGCGGCACAAGTGAATGTAGACGAGGGAGAGAGGGGAGGGGGTAGCAGCACAGGAAAAACATGAGCTCAAAACGACGAAACTTGTTCCTTGCTGTCTTGTCGGCTGGTTGCCACGTGGAGTCGTGCTCCTTAGCTCTGCATGCACATGGTTACACTGTCAAGTGGAGGTGGAAGGAAAGCTTGCTTCAGGAGGGAGAGAGACGGGCAGACAGGCGCCGTGCACGTGGTAGCTTGCTCGTGGAGGCCATATCGCGCGCCGTGTAGTAGAGGGACGTCTTACACTTCATGAGGAAGATAAAGACGGGCAGACGGGCACGTGGCGGTTCTCTCAGGTGTGGTGGAATCGCGTTCGAGGGCGAAGCTGGCGCAGTTCACGTGGTGGTTTGCTCAGTTGTGGTGGAATTCTCGCGCCTGCCGCTCGCAGGGCGGGGTGTTTTTATACTGCTGAGCTGCTTCACCTTACTTGACCTGGCCTGCAAGTGCTGTGTATATTGTATAGTTTGTTTCATTGGATCTTAGTTTTTGTGTGTTTTTTTTGTTTATGTGTGAGGTTTTTTGGTAGGAATTTGGTGTTGAGCGGTTGTATGAGTGTTGATTCTTTGGATTGTAAACGCCATGAGCTTGCCTGTCAAGGGAAGGTATGTGCGTATGAATAAACTATATTATTATACTGCCAACAATAACACTCGGGTCTCGCCCGCTCTACCCCACAGTCTAATTGCATGTCTTCTACTCCGCTGTGAATTAATTTGCATTAATGTTTGCGTTGATTGGATAGATGGATAGCGTCGCACGGCCCAGCAATCTTTCTAGGCCACGCTAGTCACCAGGCACAAATTCACCAAAATACCTCAAAGCGAACGCAAGGCAAGTTACGGTGTTTTAAGTCACTCTCCTCCCATGGAATGCGTATAAAAAACAAAATAGGCCAACTCCGAATTCAACCTTCAAACGCACAGTGCAAACCCTGGTTGGCAAGCCCCAGTAACACAACTCTAGCGTTACTATTTTCAGAATGGTTGGCAGCCACACTAATTTGCATACCACAGGTTAGTAGATACAATACATTCTCAGGAAAAGGGAGAGGGGGTGGGTGATCTTGTCACAGTGTATTTGTGCAGCGAGATTCCAGTTCAGAGTCTGATGTGGAAGTGACAAACAACATACACCTGATCCTGCAGTTTCGGGCAAAGGAAATGGGAGAGGCAAAGGTAGGAAAGAACCTGCAACTGACCCATTACCATCTTCAAGTCGTCGACCCAGGACTCCGATTTCACAGCGTGGTCTTGATGAAGATTGGAGGCATGTGACTGAGGTTTCAACGAAGAACTCATTTTGATTTCATCCTCTTCGCAAGCCTGGAACTTCATCAGATCTGGACATCAATGAAGAGTCTCGGGCAATTGACTGTTTTTTGAAGCTCTTTGACAATGAAGTGAGGGATTTTCTTGTTGAATCCATCAATAGCTATGCATGGAAGAAGGTGACTTTGAACACGCCTCCTCTGCTGAGCTTTGTGTACAGAAGATGGGCTCCCTTCACCTCTCATGAACTTGACAAGTTCCTGGCAACTATCATTGTCATGGGAATTGACAAACGCCCAGAGATAGCTGATTACTGGTCTCTGGCACCTGAATTGTACACACCTTGGTACCATGTCATGTTTTCCAGAAACAGATTCCAGGACATCTCCATGCAGGAGATGAAGAGGCTGAAGGCAAGGACAAGATAGAGCCCTTTATGAACCTGCTTCTCTTCAAATTCCGGGCTGCCTTTTAACCCTACAGAGAACTGAGCATTGATGAGATGGTCATTGGATTCAAGGGGAGATGGCAGTTCAAACAGTTCAATGCTGCCAAGCCAAGTAAATACCACATCAAGACCTTTGGTCTCTGCGATGCTGCCACAGGCTACGTGACCAACATCCTGACATGTGTTGGTGCTGACACCTCCTATGATCCTGAGGCAGACCAGCATTCAGGCCAGGCAGTGCAGATCTTCTCCCCTCTGCTAACATGTGATCCCAGGCCACAAGCTTTTTGCAGACAGATACTACACCACTCGGGCCCTCATCGACTTCCAGCTGGAAAGGCAGCAGTACTATACAGGCACCCTCAATGAGAACCGCGTAGACTTTGCTCCACAAATGAAGCAGCTGGCTCTCCAACACAGAGAAATGCAGTGGTTTCTCAAGAGGGATGAAACCATTATCTGTGTTGCTTTCAGAGACAAGAAAGCAATGAAGAAGGTCCTGATGGTGTCCACTGATGCTGAGGTTGGCACGACACAGGTGAAAGACAGGCCAAAGCCCACCATGGTCCACCACTACAACTTCAATATGAATGGCTGTGATCTGCTGGACAAGAAGGTGTCATACTACAACATCTTTGGGAGGAAGACTGTGAAGTGGTGGAAAAAGCTGTTCTTCTGACTAATAGAAATTACCCTGGTGAACGCCTTCATCCTTCACAGTCTGGCCAGAGGGAAGAGATCCAAGCCAACCCGTCTGAAGGCCTTCAAACAACAGCTGCAATCTCAGCTCACTGAGAGGGCTGCAGTGACCCTGCCAAAGCCTGGAGCAGACACCAGGAGACAGCCTGGAAGATCACCAAGTGCCAATCCCATGAAGCCCCACCGAGGTCTTCGTCACATTGTCTCCTATGTCAAGCGGGATTGAGACTGCGTCTTCTGCTCCATGTCATCTCAGAGGAAGAGAACCCACTTCATCTGCCTTGGATGTTCAAACCAGCCTCATCTGCATCCAAAGGACTGCTTTCAACAGTACCACAATGCATTAAATGCAACCAGTCCTATTGTAAATAGATGTATATAACAGATCTTATCATCCCAGATTCCTCATCTACAATTCCGAGACTGTCATTGTGATGGATGGTTCGTCTCTTCTGTATGTCATTGCTAGAAAACTGTTAAAGAGATTTTTTATTTATTTTGACTGGACATTTTCCAATGAATGATTATTGAGTGGTGAAATTCTGGAAAGGATCAGCCGGATCATTACCAAGATATTGCTTGGTAAGCTCAAATTCAGCATGTTCCTATTTCTTGGTTTTTTAAACAAGTGTGTAATTTCAAGCATGCTTTCTCAGTCTTGCTAAAGGCAACTAACTTTTTTTTGTTTTAGCCTTGTAGGGCATTTATTTTCCTTCAAAATGATATGCCACATGATGTATGTAGTATCTTCTAGAAGCACAATACACTCTCAAAAGAGCACTACCGGGTGTGTTTTTCTCTTTAGGAAATAATTGTGTTGTGTTCTGTAAAAACTTGGTACGGAAAGAGTTAAGCACTGTAATGACAAGCATTTTATATTACAAGAGTCTGACAAGGCCCTTGCATACCTTTTTACATGTAGTACATGCATTATGAATAGAGGGGTGGTTTGATACAAAGGCGATACCTAAAATCATGGTTAGTAAAGGCTACAATTTGTCAATGTTGCCAATGTCACAGTTGAGATGCCAGTTTACAGTCTATGGGAGTGACATTCCCATGTCACAGTTGAGATGCCAGTTTACAGTCTATGGGAGTGACATTCCCATGTCACAGTTGAGATGCCAGTTTACAGTCTATGGGAGTGACATTCCCATGTCACAGTTGAGATGCCAGTTTACAGTCTATGGGAGTGACATTCCCATGTCACAGTTGAGATGCCAGTTTACAGTCTATGGGAGTGACATTCCCATGTCACAGTTGAGATGCCAGTTTACAGTCTATGGGAGTGACATTCCCACAGTTGAGATGCCAGTTTACAGTCTATGGGAGTGACATTCCCATGTCACAGTTGAGATGCCAGTTTACAGTCTATGGGAGTGACATTCCCATGTCACAGTTGAGATGCCAGTTTACAGTCTATGGGAGTGACATTCCCATGTCACAGTTGAGATGCCAGTTTACAGTCTATGGGAGTGACATTCCCATGTCACAGTTGAGATGCCAGTTTACAGTCTATGGGAGTGACATTCCCATGTCACAGTTGAGATGCCAGTTTACAGTCTATGGGAGTGACATTCCCAAGAAGAATAGTTCAGCATGGAGGCTGGAGGTTCAGGGTGCTGAGCAAGTGTGTTGGCTGAGTCCCCAGCAGAAGACTGACTGATCTGCTGTGTCCCCAGCCCCAGACTACGGCCCCCCCTCCACACCTGGAGCCTACAACCAGACCAACACTTGTGGTGGCCTGAGTGACCAAGTCAGGAGTGTCACAGTCTTTTGGAAGGTGAGACTCATCTCTGCTGTCCTCTCTAGACTGTCACCCACCACACAATCAGTGTGTGCATGGAAGTGTTCCCAGACAGTGCCACCATTGTTTTCTGTTTTTCTTTTTGTCTGCCTCAGTCTCCAGGTTTACTGTCAAATGTCACCTCAGGTTCCTAGACGACCCTCCAGTTAAAACAAAATTAGGTGAACGCTCTTTCTTTTATCAGGCTCCCTCTATCTGGAATGACCTCCCCGCCTCTGTTCGTCACTCTACATCTCCCTCGACCTTTCGCTCTGCTCTCAAAACTCACCTCTTCTTGAAATCGTTCCCTGATCCTGTCTAAGTTTCTTCATCTTCCTCCCCTCACTGTTCTCTTTGTACTAGCTTGCCTGGGCCCCCTACCACCCTCCTGTCTCTCCTCCCCCTCTCCCCAGTTTCATGGTTAAGCAGTGACCCTCCACATCAGAATGCCTGAAATGAATGTCTGACTCCTATGTTATTAAGTTTATTAAGTTACCTTTGGGGTGATTGAGTGTTATTGTATTTTGTAATGGTTGTATGTGTATGCGCCTTGAGCATGTCTTAATTCATGGTAGGGCGCTATACAAATCCACACATTATTATTATTATTATTACCCCCACCACCCCTACCCCCCATGCCCCTACCCCCCACCCCCTATGCCTACCCCATACCCCCACCCCGCAGACTTTAGTTGTTGGAGTAGGCCCAAAAATCCAGCAGCCAGGCCATTTTAAGTTCATGCAATCTCAAATACCCAGATGTGAGATTATGCTCATGGTTAAATTTCGTTTTTTTATCTATCCATTTTTTTACTTCATGTTGTTGTTTTGTTTGATTGTTGAATTAATGTCATTACATGGATATTTCTGAGTCATTGTATATCTTGTACTATTGATAGTTGTTGGTCCGTAGCTGCTTGTGCTTTCCCTGATGGTTTACCTTGCAAAGGTGACGAGACAGGCGTGATGGGGATGAAAGCTGCCTGAGATGAAGACTGGACACTAGGGCTGTAGATGTGCTGTGTTGGAAGAAGAGCCCCATGAAGAGGAAAGACACCTTCCCTGGCAAAGACCCTGTGTCCCACTGCTTGTAGTGACAACTGCTGTGTCCCTACTCGGCTTGTTCTGCTGTTTAAATTCATGGTATTAATTCTTAAAACTCCAATCTTTGATGATTCTTTGAACTGCCCTTGCCTTAGTCTGTTTTATGAGTATCCCAGTGTATCACAGCCTGTCATTTACAGCCAGGTTTCTCCCTTATTCTTCACAGGAGTTGCCTGAAGAATGGAGGAATGGGGCCCTGACAAAATATGTCCTCAAGTACTTCCCAAGTGGACAGCAATCAAAGGAGTCACGGGAGGTGGTTCCTGCTACAGAGACTGAGGCAGTGCTTCCCAGCCTTGCATGCAACCAGGCATACAAGGTTCACATTTTTGCCTTCAACACTCTTGAGTCCACCAGCTACACTGAGATTGAAATTCCTTCTTCTGATGCAGGTAAGACTTGTGTTTCTTGGTTGCTGGGAACATGTTTCCCCAGGAAAATGTTCTCATAATTCCCTGAAAATAGCCACATTGGTTTCAGATCTGAGGTCCTGTTGTTGTAAGCACCTTGTTTCTGTGTCTGTTTCCCAGTGGCTCCTGTCAGCCAGCTGCTGGTTCGTCTGTCCAGTGACAATGTCCGAGCCCAATGGAATGCCAGCTCCACACCAGACAACTTCACTCTCTACTGGTGTAAGAGGCAGTGGAGCCCACCCTCCTGCCCGATAAATTGGATGACAGTTGCTGGGAACCACACGGAGGCAGTGATCCCAGGACTGGCCCCCGACTCCATCACACCTGACACCAAATTTGGCATCTCCACCTCTGCTCTCTCGGGCAGCAGCGGGATTGTATGGGAGGAGTGCATTCACCGTGACAATGCTAGTAAGTTTCTCTGTCTTTTTCCATTGATTTAGACCTCAGTGAATATGTAGTTCAGTAGCCAGTTCCTTCTAACAATAATGATATCTCACATAATCTTCAAAAAGTCACTGGAATTACAGTGCATTTAAAAGGTTGTTGTTGCCATTACCACCAGCACCAGCACCACTTCCTAGACTATTACCACTACTACCACTGCCACTACCTCTACTACCTCCACTGCATCATGATAATGATGATGATGAAGATGACTTATTGTTGCTTATTTAATGTTGTGGTTGACTTACTCATTGTCATCAATGCCATTATTGTTGTTGTCATCATAATCATTGTCATCATCATCATCATCATCATCATCATCATCATCATCATCATCATCATCATCATCATCATCATCATCATCATCAGCCACTACATGTATGTGTGCTGCTGCTACAACCACTTACACCTTCACCACTTCCTTCCTCATCATCATGTTCACCCTCATCATTGTTGTTATGGTTGTTTTCATCATCATTACTGTCATCATCATCATCACCATTGTCATCATCAGTTACAGCCTGTTCTTGCTTTGTCTTTGCAGAACTTGTAAAGTCCCCGCAGAGTGTGAAGGTGATCAATAATACAAAGGTGGAGGTATATTGGGAGCCGGCCTCCTGTGTGGACAATGTCTATGTAAAGGACTATCAGATTAGATGGTGCTTGGCCAGCAAGTTCAGCGACAACAATTGCTCCTCAGGTATGCAAACATTTTGCTTTCATGCTGTGTTGGCTGTTTTTATTTTTATTTAAATTTTTTATTGAGTTAAAGGAATCTATTGTTACCATCTGTAAAACTGTTCATAAAGAAAAATGCAATAAAAGAATTTGCCTGACAGGATATATTTGCAAAGAATGGCCATCAGTGACAACACATCCACTTCTTGAGATGGCTGATGATTAGCTTCTTTTGACTGATCAGTCTGTGCGTCTGTCTGTGTGTCTGTCTGTGTGTGTGTCTGTCTGTGTGTGCGTCAGTCTGTGAGTGTGTCTGTCTGTGTGTGTGTCTGTCTGTGTGTGTGTCTGTCTGTGTGTGTGTGTCTGTCTGTGTGTGTGTCTGTCTGTGTGTGTGTCTGTCTGTGTGTGTGTGTGTCTGTGTGTGTGTCTGTCTGTGTGTCTGTCTGTGTGTGTGTGTGTGTGTGTCTGTCTGTGTGTGTGTGTCTGTCTGTGTGTGTGTCTGTCTGTATGTGTGTCTGTGTGTGTGTCTGTCTGTGTGTGTGTCTGTCTGTGTGTGTGTGTGTCTGTCTGTGTGTGTGTGTCTGTCTGTCTGTCTGTGTGTCTGTCTGTGCGCGTGTCTGTCTGTGTGTGTGTCTGTGTGTCTGTCTGTCTGTGTGTCTGTCTGTCTGTGTGTCTGTCTGTCTGTGTGTCTGTCTGCCTGTGTGTCTGTGTGTGTGTCTGTCTGTGTATCTGTCTGTGTGTGTGTCAGTCTGTGTGTGTGTCTGTCTGTGTGTCTGTCTGTGTGTGTGTCTGTCTGTGTGTGTGTCTGTGTGTGTCTGTCTGTGTGTGTGTCTGTGTCTGTGTCTGTCTGTGTGTGTGTCTGTCTGTGTGTGTGTCTGTCTGGCTGTGTGTCTGTCTGTCTGTCTGTCTGTGTGTCTGTCTGTCTGTGTGTCTGTCTGTATGTCTGTCTGTCTGTGTGTCTGTCTGTGTGTCTGTGTGTCTGTCTGTGTGTCTGTCTGTGTAACTATCTGTTTGTCTATCTATGTGTCTATCTATGTTTCTGTCTGTGTAATTGTCCGTGTGTCTATCTATGCATCTATCTGTGTGTCTGTCTGGCTGTGTGTCTGGCTGGCTGTGTGTCTGGCTGGCTGGCTGGCTGGCTGGGTAGCTGGCAGTGTGGCTGTCTGTCTGTCTCTGGCTGGCTGGCTGGCTGGCTGTGTGTCTGGCTGTGTATCTGGCTGTGTGTCTGGCTGTGTGTCTGGCTGTGTGTCTGGCTGGCTGTGTGTCTGGCTGTGTGTCCGGCTGGCTGTGTGTCTGGCTGTGTGTCTGGCTGGCTGGCTGTCTGGCTGGCTGGCTGTCTGGCTGTGTGACTGGCTGTGTGTCTGTCTGGCTGGCTGTGTGTCTGGCTGGCTGGCTGTGTGTCTGGCTGGCTGTGTGACTGGCTGGCTGTGTGACTGTCTGGCTGTGTGTCTGGTTGTGTGTCTGGCTGTGTGTCTGGCTGTGTGGCTGTGTGTCTGGCTGGCTGGCTGTGTGACTGGCTGGCTGTGTGTCTGGCTGTGTGTCTGGCTGTGTGTCTTGCTGGCTGTGTGTCTGGCTGTGTGGCTGTGTGTCTGACTGGCTGTGTGTCTGGCTGGCTGGCTGGCTGGCTGGCTGGCTGGCTGTGTGACTGGCTGTGTGGCTGGCTGTGTGGCTGGCTGGCTGTGTGACTGGCTGGCTGGCTGTGTGTCTGGCTGGCTGTGTGTCTGGCTGGCTGTGTGTCTGGCTGGCTGGCTGTGTGTCTGGTTGGCTGGCTGTGTGTCTGGCTGGCTGTGTGACTGGCTGGCTGTGTGACTGGCTGGCTGTGTGACTGGCTGGTTGTGTGGCTGGCTGGCTGGCTGGCTGGCTGACTGGCTGGCTGACTGTGTGACTGGCTGTGTGTCTAGCTGTGTGTCTGACTGTGTGTCTGGCTGTGTGTCTGGCTGGCTGTGTGTCTGGCTGGCTGTGTGTCTGGCTGGCTGTGTGACTGGCTGGCTGTGTGACTGGCTGGCTGTGTGTTTGTGTGTGTCGGTCTGACTGTGTGTCTGTCTGTGTGGCTGACTGGTTGGCTAGCTGTGTATCTGTGTGTGTCTATGTTTCTGTCTGTGTGTCTGTCTGTGTGTCTGGCTGGCTGTCTGTCTGTGTGTCTGGCTGGCTGTCTGTGTGTCTGTCTGTCTGCCTGGCAGTGTGTCTGTCTGTCTGTCTGTCTGTCTGTCTGTCTGTCTGTCTGCCTGCCTGCCTGCCTGCCTGCCTGCCTGCCTGCCTGCCTGCTTCTCTCTCTCTCTCTCTCTCTCTCTCTCTCTCTCTCTCTCTCTCTCTCTCTCTCTCTCAGTGTATGCCCAAAGCTGAAACATGGACAAACAGTGCTGTACTGAGGTGTTAAAAACTGTTGAAAACTGCAGTCATAAACTGTTTCTTATGACGATCACTCAGGATATCAGTTGTCCAACCTACATGCACACATTATAACCCTGGCAGTGTTTTCCCCCCAGGAATATAAGCACTGATTGCTTCTCATCATGACTCAATTGTCACAGCAAGCTGTGCAAACTGTGCAGTGATGATAAATGAATATGCACAGATTGGCTGGTGATGGGGCGTGGTGGGTGGAGCTTTGAATGGTTAATGAACAGCCAAAACCGAAGTTTCAGTGCATATTTGAACTGTTGTTGACTGATGAGATCATGAGTAACATTTTTAGAGGTCAGCATATTCACTTGTAATTTATTACAAAGTGTTAGTGATGGAATGCTTTATCTTGAGTAAATGTATGCTTGTTATCAGTGGTGTTTAGTTCAACTTTATGATAATTTATAGTATATATTTTATTTTTGCAATTAAACTCAGGTGGTGAACTTTGCAGTGTGACTGAGTTCATGCTAGTCACAGTGTGTGCTGTGAGTGAAGAGGTTTAGGCCGAAAGAAAAGAGCCCCAGCTTGGCTAGGAGTAGGAATGACTATGTGTTTCTTGGTCTTTTCAGGTGGAGGCAGTGTTTTGGTGCCGGTGGCGAAGGGAGGCCATGTTGCTCTGACGGAGCTGCAGCCTTCACGGCTCTACATGGTTGTGGTGGAAGCCCGCACCCTGGACAACCATTTGGGACCCTCCATTTCTTACGCAGCATTTCTCTCCCCAGCCGGTAGGCAGCATTTACGGAGGTGTTCCCTCTCTTTCCTCTGACTCAGAGTCATTCCATCTATTTCCTCTTTCATCCATCTAATCCACTTATTTGGCCAGCTGTTCCGGGGCGATCATTTGCTGGACTGACTATTCATCCTATGGCT
>JAWQFJ010001871.1:0-46074 GCA_034096865.1 Theodoxus fluviatilis | reverse complement strand
ATGTCCTATACACGCTGCACTGTAGCAGCCAAAAGTTACTCCCGGCCAAAAGTTACTCCGGAAGTCATCGCAGAGTTATCTGCTCGGGACGTGCTGAGAATTCCACTCTAAAAAGAGACGGCACCCACCACTCCGCCTGACTGACTTTGCACGCCCGGTGAGTTATGCTAAGATCCGGCCGCGTAAATATATCTGCGTTTTGTGACAAACGTCTTTCTCGGCGGTACTGTACTCCATGCACCTTAACGGTGCGCGTGATTTGGGTGTAATCTTAAGCTAAACGACGTTTATTGGCGCTGCTGAAATGGTCGAAGTCGGAAACATTCGGAACGTCGTTTAGCTTAAGATTACACCCGAATCACGCGCACCGTTAAGGTGCATGGAGTACAGTACCGCCGAGAAAGACGTTTGTCACAAAACGCAGATATATTAACGCGGCCGGATCTTAGCATAACTCCCCGGGCGTGCCAAGTCAGTCAACGGTCGCGTTTTATAAAACCAGACTACAAATAGACTACAGGGAGGTGACTCCCATATCATTTCCGGCAGCGGAGACGGCTTTGCACGGGGAAAAACCTTTTTGAACTCTATATTATGTGTTAAACTACACAAATGCACCAAAAACACAAAAACTCGTAAAGAAACTAATGCGTCGTTTGTCGGGATATATTCCATGCAAAGAACAGGTGCAGGAGCGGTAAATCGCATAAAGAAAAAGCCGAGCAGATAACTCTGCGATGACTTCCGGAGTAACTTTTGGCCGGGAGTAACTTTTGGCTGCTACATGCACGCAGCAAACGACTTCTGGCCGAAAACATGGATCGGAAAATAAATCGGTCAAGCGAGATGATGAAAATTGCAGATTGCGATATGCGTAGCCGAAACAATACCGTTTGCGTAGAAAACAATAGACTTGCGTAGTTGCATAGTATATTATGCAAATTCGTAGTTTACTACACTCAATGTGTAGTGTAAACAGGTCTGGTGGGAACACGTGCCAAAGGAGGTTTTGGAGAGAATCACACAAAACTACACCAGCTTACCATGTTCTGTACAAGTGGACTTAAACTGTCATCTCCACCACCTCGTTTCAGTCCCATGTTGTTTGGATACTGGTGTTGAGAGGGAATGGGAAATGGTGGACATTGAAGTTCTGTACAGGTAGCGTTTGTTTCCTTATCCTTTGCAGCCTGTCTTACTCAATGGCAGCAAAGGTCATCCAAGCATGTCACCACCCCATGACCAGAGGTTTCACTGTCAACTTCCACACCAGTGAAGTCCCATGCACTGACACTCCAGACCGCCTTATTGTTGAAATTGTTAGTGCTAGTCATGATAAAACCATGCAAGAAATTCATGTACATCCCAATTCATAACAATTCAACATTTCTGATTCTTTCTCCACATCAGCATCTCACCATGGAATACAAATCTTTCCTTCAAACAAGACAAACCAGCTTATGTGGGAACAATGACTTTTATTGCATTGTCTCAGAAAATCTCATTCACAAAGTTCTAAAATGCATGCACCAACATCATGCATCAACATGCCCATACTAGATTAATTGCACAGCCATGAGAACATAGTTCTTTTCCCAAAAGCTACTGGGAAACAAGTCATAAATCAACTATTAAAACAAAACCAAAGATAAGAAAAACCTCAATGAGGTCAAAGGATTATGTGATAGCACTAGAAGGAGAAAAGTTCACCAATGAAGTATTTCAAACTGTCCCTTGCATACATAACTACCAAAACGAAGCATGTAAAGGAAAAAAATGTTTGTATTATCATCATCACAAGCAACTTGCATTAGGATAAAAGCTGCTGAAATGATTCACAAAAACCATAAATCAAGCACTGTACTTACAGGGTGCTAACAGACTGTACTGACTGTAAGAAAGCCAGACCATTGCTTAGGAAACTGATGTGTCTGTCACATTCATTCACTAGGTTTAACTTGCAATCACTCTTTCATGTCAACATTCACCATATTTACAATTACATCAAGACCAAGGCCAGGGCATGACAAAATGGACATGATTAAATATTACCTGTGCAACAATACAAAATACACTGCTGTATGACATTTCCATGCACAGAAACCAAAACTAATTGTCTTTTCCCTGAAGCTTCTGTAAGTGCAGATCAGTGTTCTTGACTAGGTAGTCAACATACTCGAGTCTCTCATTGATGCATCTGTGTGCAGGTGTGTATAAAAGTGATGGGCATGAAGCAAATTGACAACATTCACCATGAAAAGGGATTCTTATGACTCTCATTCCTTTAGCACACAAATCTGTACAGCAGATTGTTGGATTATTTCTCGGTAAAACTCATGACATATATATTCTTGCAGACACAACTAGACAAAAAGTAATGACTGTTTTTGCAAAGAGCCTTTGCCATGCTTCCCACTGTCATACCAGTTCCAGCCACAACATTCTCAGTGATCTGCTGCCATTCCATTGATAGCTGTCAAGATTGATGATTTTATCTACAGTGTGCAGCAGAATGGAGATCTCCAAAGCTTTGATCTGAATAAAATGCATATATAAACTGGGTCTTGAAATGAGATGACCCTGTTCACCACAGCAACTGATTGATTTTCCTGGTCTAATTCTGCAATCTCGCGGTGGTACATCTCCCAAGTCACATTCTACATGTTCAAACAACGTACAATGTTCAAAACAATACTAGTATAATATCCATACTGGTCATCTGAATCTCAGCACTGGAGATTCTTTGGCAGCTCCAAGTGAGGTCTAGGGCTGCCTTCCATCACAGCAAGTCTGACATGTGAGATTCTGCCTTGAGACACCATGCAGCAAAGACAGGTGACTGTACAATCAACCAGCCAACTACAGGTTTGACTAATGTAATTTTATTCTTGCTTTCCAAGCACTTTGCGATGAATTTCAACCTCCGATCAACAAGCACAATTGTCTGCATGGGAATTGCTGGCATTAACAAAATGCACCATGCCACTCAACTCATGAAAGCCTCCCCAGCATGATAAAGTCTTTATCAGTTTTGCAGTGTGGACATCTGAATCAACACAACCACCACATTCCCATTTGCACTATAAAAATCATTAGAGAATATTTGCAGCATTGATCATATTAAAGATATTTCTTTTTCATCTTAACAATTTGTTCATTGGCAACATTTATTCATTAATGAAATTAATCATTTCACAGATGGATAACTTTGCTGGAATATATATACCATATTTATACTGTAAATGTGCACATTATATTAAAAACTAAAGTTTTGAGTGGCTTGAATAAAAATTATTTTTTATGCCAAATTCAGAAAAGACAGTTTGATGAAAATCCAATAGTTAGTGACCGATTAGAGAGAGAAGCATTCACTGGAGCACTGCCAGATTCCATGACCTGGTTCATTTCACACACACACACATAACACAACATACACTCATTGCTGGGGGACTTACTGCTTCTACAGTCATTCATTTATCAAGTATGAAATTTTCCCTCCAGGTTTACTGGAGGTCCTACAGACTTTATCTGTGTGTTTGTCTGTCTGTCTGTCCCGACTTAACGACTGATTTCTCAAAAACTACTGGACGGATTTCACTGACATTTTGCACACTTACTGGAAGTTAGGTCCGATTGAATGTATCAAATTTTAAGAATCGAGGCTTGAAAAGAAAGAGGTTTTTTAAGGTCGTTAACTCAAAAGCACCTCCCTAAATACTCAATTGATGGAATGGCGAAATTGCAAATTGCGTGACGTCATCAATAACGTGACGTAATTTTATTTGCATGTCTGTCTCTCTGTCCCGACTTAACGGCTGATTTGTCAAAAACTACTGGACGGATTTTTTTGGCATTTTGCACACGTACTGGAAGTTAGGTCCGATTGAATGTATCCAATTTTCAGAATCGAGGTTTGAAAAGAAATTGATTTATGTAGGTCGTAAACTCAAACCCCCCCCCCCCCCCCCCCCTGAGATTTCAATTGACGGAATAGCCAGATCGAGTCAAATAGAGTTATCTTTTCCTACTTTCACAAAACAATAATGAGTAGAATAGAGTAGAGTAGATTCTTCGGCCTTCTTAGGCGTCCAGGGCCTGTTGCCGATTCTGATGGTTCTGTGGCTGTATTTGCATCGCTCTTACGGATACTGGTCTTCTGACCAGGCCTAGTCTTTTTCACTTGTGAAAAAAAAAAAGAAAAAAGAAAGCTTATACGAGAAGATTATTGACGTTGATGGGTTAGATCCGTATGAAACACCAAACAGTTTGTGGTCTGTCGACAAAACCAGTTGCCGGACATAAACCACGCCAGGATTATACAATATTTTGTGCTGGGCAAAAGTGCGAGAATTTTGCAGCCTTCAAATGCTTGGGAGCTTACAGGACTTTCGTCTGTGGTTAATAATAATAATAATAATAATAATAATAATAATAATAATAATAATAATAATAATAATAATAATAATAATAATAATAATAATAATACAGATTATTTGTACGCACATACCTTCCCTAATAGGCAAGCTCATGGCGTTTACAATGAAAAA
Organism: Theodoxus fluviatilis; assembly: GCA_034096865.1. Taxonomy (NCBI): domain Eukaryota; kingdom Metazoa; phylum Mollusca; class Gastropoda; order Cycloneritida; family Neritidae; genus Theodoxus; species Theodoxus fluviatilis. The sequence continues at coordinate 41,527 of JAWQFJ010001871.1, read as the reverse complement.
GTCCACACTCATACAAAGCATTCCAACACTCTCACACTGTACAGTTGAAATAAATAAAAATTAAATACAATACAATTAATGAAATAGCAAGCAATAAACAAAACATGAAACATAAAAGAGGCGCCTTGTGAAGCACTTCACTGCTCGTCAGGAAAGACTGACAGGAACAGGTGCGAGAAGTGCGAAGCTACAAACCAGATGGCTGTCAGAACACAGTAGTTTCAGCAAAGGTAAATGGTCTGAAATAAACTTATTTTGTTTACTCCCAGGGTAAAATCTCATCCTACACCTTCCTATTTCACGGTCACTTTTAAGTTGTCGCTGCGAACGCTATAAATCCTTTACAAACACTCAGCCATACCAGATCTCCAATGGCACATCTGGTAGAGCATTGCACTCTTGGTCATACGTGACCAGGTTCAATTCTGTGCTGAAACTTCTTTTTTCGAGAGGTTGAGGGTTCGAACCCGACCTGTTTTTGTGTGTGTGTGTGTGTGTGTGTGTGTGTGTGTGTGTGTGTGTGTGTGTGTGTGTGTGTGTGTGTGTGTTTTTTCCCCCTCTTTTCTCGAGAGGTTGCAGGTTCGAACCCGATTTTTTAAAAAATAAATACCAAAACCTGGAGGTTCAGCGCCAGCGATTTTTATAAATATTGCACACACAAAACAAAGTTTAAAATATTCAATGTTTACCACTTATAGCATACTGTTTCAGATTTTAGAACTGCTTCTAATCGATAATATTGAGGGGAAAAATCATTAAATATTTCACTTGGATCTTTTGAAGACCTTACACCTTCAACTGCTTGTCATAAAGTACCCAGGTCCAGGTGAGACAAAGGCCTTCAGCCAAAACCCTAAACCACTTGCACACATCACACAAGCACACACTACATCCATTAGCACTTTAACATACATGTACATAGGCCTGCATTTACAGTACACTCACTGCAGTGATGCCATGGGCAGGGAAGATTTGTGGCAATGCAAGTTTGCCTATTCAAGGACAAAGCCAGGTATTTCAACAGCTTGGTGGCAATTTAGGGTCAGGGCACAAAGGGAGGAGAACCTGATGATGGGTGTGGGCTGTGGTAAAGGTACTGAAGAAGTCAAGAATTGAACTCTTTGCACTCTGATAAAGAGTCAGACCACCAAGAGATTGTAAGCTAGGTACTACAGCCAGGCACTGCAAATGAATCAGCTGTCTGGTACAAAAATGATCTTTTGGTCTGGGAAAAACAGAAAATGCAAATGCACTCTTTTGGTTTTGTTTGCAAAATTATGTCAGGAAGGATGGATGGATAGATAGTGTTTTACGGCCTATCAGCCTTGTAGGCTATGTAAGGCCACTAAGCACGAAAATCACTAGAACAGTTTAGAGTAAACGTAATCCAGTCACGGTGGCCCTAGTTATTTGCCTCTTACAAATCGCGTAGGGAGACGTAGTGGGTCAATTCTTACCCTGAACCCACAGGGGGAATGTCAGGAAGGAAACGCAAGGTTCCAAGTCTGCATACTGCAGCCATCTGCACAACAGATAATGAAAAAGAAGGAAGAGCTTTTGAGTTTAATGATTTCAAATAAAAAGCCACTATGTTAATCGAGTTGAAATATAAAAAAGCTTTGTAAAAGGGATGCTGACCAGAATAACATCCTTTGGACTACAAGAGTTTTCAAGAAGATACCAAGTCCTAAACAAACCAGTGGTGTCTCTTTCTGCAATCAGCCATGTGAGATACCCGATAAAATCCTTTGCTAGTCTTATTCCAACTCAGTATGTCTGAAGACAAGTTCTCCTAGACAAGGAAACTCCCCACTCTAGCTTGCAGTATGAGACTGCAGTCTTGAAAACTTATTTCCAGTCAGCATTTTTTTCTCAAGCCCTCACCCCAAAATTTATTTTTAAATATGAATACCATAACAATCTGATCAAACAGTCCTCCAGTTTTAGCAATGTCTATCGTGCACTCTTGCCTTGAACTCCCTCTTTCTTAAACATACATTATATTATAACAGGAATTTAAATCCTAACTACAATCCCTGCATCCAAATAAACAATTCTTACTAATTATACTAGTAAATGAACCCATAGAAAAGGTCATATTGATGCTCCATTTTTTAACTCTCTGGCAACGTAACGCCCCATATGGGGTGATGTCAACAAAACATTCCTGTATTCTCACCAATGGTCTAAGGGAGGCAACTCCAGTTTAGAATAATGTAGGGACCACATTTCCACAGTGAGTTACCTTTCTTTATGATTTCTTTTGAGGGGAGTTTGAATCAGTGAATTTTTTATGTGAACACCCTATGTTTTGCGAAAATGGCCGACAACTACTTTTCCGTGAAAATCTATCAATGTATATAGTGATTTTTCTTTTCTAGGTGCCTTTTTTATATTGCAAATGCTATCAGAATATAGGTAAATATATTGGCATTGTTTTTGCATTTCAGATTTTTTTTTTGAAGGCACCATTCCATCATTTTTCAATTCTTGCAACTTGACTGACGATTTTTGAACTTTTTTTTTTTTTTTTTTTGCTGATTACATGCATTATTTCAGTAGATATAACTCAAATCATGCACATTGAAACATTTTGATCATGATTTGTTTGAATTAAGTGAATAAATATCTTTTATTTGATATATAGCTTTTGTCATTATTTCATGGCTTTCTATTTTTGTTAGATTTTTGAAAATGCTTGAAAAACCTACGTTTCCAGTGAGTTTTAAGGAGACGCAAACCATCATGTCTCAGATTGCAATTATGGAAAATAGCAGTCAGCTCATCCTGAGCTGGACCGACCCACAGCACCTCATGGCATCACACTACTGCCAATGGGTCGAGCCACTATGCCAAATCCCAATCTTTAAAAAGATGCATTCATCAGCATAGTCAGTCATTTACCTGTGGTCATGGTACTCTACTGGCAAGATAATAAGACTGCTCCACAGGAGCACAAAGGCTTCATCATTCTAGTAGAGGAACACATAGAGAGGATCGTGTTAATGCACCATTTTGGGAGGGGACTTATCTCTCATTCATTAGTGGGTAAATCCAACTACATCCAAATAATGTTGACTGTTTCTTATGACATCACCATGCCTAACATTTGCAAGTGTAAATGATAAGCAGAATATAGTAAACCTCCTTAACTCCAGTCATCCAAGATATATCAGTAAGAGTAACCTTCTTATTTTATCAATATTTCTATCCAGCCTATGTGCTTTTAATTTGCACAAATCCTGATCAAAGAGAAAAGCTGATGTAAAACTGGAGGTGCATGCCAAACTCAACAATTTTCATCTTTATAAACTAATAGTGTCAATTCCCTCAAAATCTGTTTAACAGTTGCCAGACTTGGAGCTACTGGAGTAGGCCCAGAAGAAGGGAGGAGGAGGAAGGAACGAATTGTATGAAGAGGGAGGAAAGAAATGTAGGAGGGAGGAAGGAGCAGGAGGGAGGGAGGAGCAGGAGGAGGCAGCAAAGGAGGAGGAGGAGAAGGAGGAGGAGGACAAGGAGGAGGACAAAGGGAGGAGGAGGAGGAGGAGGAGGAGGAGGAGGAGGAGGAGGAGGAGGAGGAGGAGGAGGAGGAGGAGGAGGAGGAGGAGGAAGAGGAGGAGGAGGAGGAGGAGGAGGAGAAGGAGGAGGAGGAGACGGGGGAAGAGGAGGAGGAGATGGGGGAGGAGGAGGAGGAGGAGACTGGGGAGGAGGAGGAGATGGAGGTGGAGGAGGAGGAGGAGACGGGGGAGGAGGAGACGGGGGAGGAGGAGGAGGAGACAGGGGAGGAGGAGGAGGAGGAGGAGGAGGAGGAGGAGGAGGAGGAGGAGGAGGGAGGGAGTGAGGGAGGGACGGAGGAGGGAGGGAGGGACGGAGGAGTAGGGAGGAGGGAGGGAGGGGGGAGGAGGAAGGAGGGAGGGGGAGGAGGAGGAGGAGGAAGAGGAGGAGGAAGGAGGGAAGGGGAGGAGGAACGAGGGAGGGGGGAGGAGGAGAAAGGAGGGAAGTGGAGAGGAGGAGGAAGGAGGGAGTGGGGAGGAGGAGGAAGGAGGGAGGAAGGAGGGAGGAGGAAGGAGGGAGGGAGGGAGGAAGGAGGGAGGGAGGAGGAAGAAGGAGGGAGGGAGGAAGAGGAGGGAGGGAGAAAGGAGGAGTGAGGAGGTAGGAAGGAGGAGAGATGGAGGAGGTAGGAAGGAGGCGAGAGGGAGGGAAGGAGGTGAGAGGAAGGAGGGAAGGAGGCGAGAGGAAGAGAGGGAGAGAGGAGGTAGGAAGGAAGAAGGGAGGAAGAGGAGGGATAAAGGAGGAAGAGGAAGAGGTGGGAGGAGGAGGTGGGAGGAGGAGGTGGGAGGAGGAGGTGGGAGGAGGAGGAGGAGGAGGGCAGGAAGGAGGGCAGGAAGGAGGGCAGGAAGGAGGGCAGGAAGGAGGGAGGAGGAGGAGGGCGGGGGGAAGAGGAGGAGGCAGGGGGAAGAGGGGGAGGAGGAGGAGGAGGAGGAGGAGGAGGAGGAGGAGGAGGAGGAGGAGGAGGAGGAGGAGGAGGAGGAGGAGGAGGAGGAGGAAGAGGAGAAGGGAGAGGAGGAGGGCGGAGGGAGGAAGAGGAGGGATGGAGAAAAAGAGAGGAGGAGGTAGGAGGAGGGGGGGTTACGAGACGGGGCTCTTGATCTCTCACTTAAGAGAGATTGTCTAGGGGTTTATTTTGCCGTCTTGTAACATCCATTTTCTTTCCATGCAATCAAGGGGTGAACGAGACTATACAGTGAAGATTAAGTAGGTGGAATTTGACTTTAAATTACTTTAATAATATGGAAGTAATAATGATAATTCTTAATATAATTAATTCAAAGTATCCTGCCATACCATGTTTAGCCAGCCAGCCTTTCAATGGTTACACTTATCAGTGAGCGTTCAATTCAGCTGATCACTGCTGAGGAGCGTAGCACATGTAGGGCCAGGTGAGATGGGCCTGCCCGGGAATCTTGAATTCTGGTGTTTGGGAAGGGAGGGTAATGTTGAAAGTCTCCCCTCCACTTTAAGGCTGTTCATAGGTCAGGCGTGACATGTTCGTGGGTCAGGCATGACGCTGTCTGTGGGGTCAGGCATGATGCTGTCCTTGGGTCAGGCATGAGCTGTCTGTGGGGTCAGGCATGACACTGTCTGTGGGGTCAGGCCAAGTGTGGCAGCCTAATAACTCTGGTCTGGTGGAGGTGTCGAATCAAGCCCATCTGAGTGGACTGGACCCTTGATGGATGGTGTCCGAGGAGTCTTGGGAGGCAGCAGGGCTATGGGTAAGGGGGGTTTCTGGTGTTTCCCCTTTTCATCTCCTGGTTGACCTTGGGCGCAGTCACAGCACGTGCACTGCACGCTTAAGCGATAGGGGGTAAGAGAGAGAGAAAGAAAGAAGGTGGAGGCTTTATAGTTTTGGGTGCCGTCCACTGACCAATCACACTCTAGGCACCATCTGTGCAGTACCACATTAGTGTCTTTGTTCTCTCCACTGACCAATTCTATTCTCGGCACAATGTGCAGCAGAATGTTATCATCTCTTTATTCTGTCCAATTCTCATGTTCAGCACCACATTCCAAGGCCTGGCTGGTTTCTCTAAGAGAGAGCTTTGAGGCCTGGCTGGCTCTTAAAGTGGACAATGAACTGACTTAAAATTAAAATATCTTGATTCATAACAGTGGGAAGAGGAGGGAGGAAGAGGGGGGAGAATGGATGGAGGAGGATGGAAAAGGGAAGAGGAGGAAAAGGGAGGAGGAGGAAAAGGGAGAAGGAAGAGGAGGAAAAGGGAGGAGGAGGAAAAGAGAGGAGGAGGAAAAGGGAGGAGGAGGAGGAGGAAAAAGGAGGAGGAGGAAAAGAGAGGAAGAGGAGGCAAAAGGAGAAGAAAATGGGAGGAGGAGGAGGAAAAGGGGGGAGGAGGAGGAGGAAAAGGGGGGAGGAGGAGGAGGAAAAGAGAGGAGGAGGAGGAGGAGGAGGAGGAAAAGGGAGGAGGTGGAGGAGGACGAGGAGGACGAGGAGGAGGAGGAGGAGGAGGAATAGGAAATGGGAGGCGGAGGAGGAGCATATGGGAGGCGGAGGAGGAGCAAATGGGAGGCGGAGGAGGAGGGAGAAGGAGGAGGAGGGGGGCGGAGGACGAGGGGGGCGGAGGAGGAGGACGAGGACGAGGACGAGGAGGAGGAGGAGGAGGAGGAGGAGGAGGAGGAGGAGGAGGAGGAGGAGGAGGAGGAAGGAATAGGGAGGAGGAGGAGGAGGAAGGAATAGGGAGGAGGAGGAGGAGGAAGGAATAGGGAGGAGGAGGAGGAAGGAATAGGGAGGAGGAGTAGGAGGAAGGAATAGGGAGGAGGAGGAGGAGGAAGGAATAGGGAGGAGGAGGAGGAGGAGGAGGAAGGAATAGGGAGGAGGAGGAGGAAGAGGAAGGAATAGGGAGGAGGAGGAGGAGGAGGAGGAGGAGGAGGAGGAGGAGGAGGAGGAGGAGGAGGAGGAGGAGGAGGAGGAGGAGGAGGAGGAGGAGGAGGAGGAGGAGGAGGAGGAGGAGGAGGAGGAGGAGGAGGAGGAGGAAGGAAGGAATAGGAAAAGGGAGGAGAGGAAAAGCAAGGAGGAGGAAAAGCAAGGAGGAGAAAAAGGATGGAGGTCCGAGGAGGAAAAGGGAGGAAGAGGAAAAGGAAGGAAGAGGAAAGGGGAGGAAGATAAAGGAGGAGAAGGAAAAGGAAGGAAGAGAAAAAGGGAGGAGGAGGAGGGGGGGGGGGGGGGGGGGGAGGTAAGACAAGAAGGGCAAAGCCCATACGACTCACATGCTTGACCTTGACCTTTATATGACCTTGACCTTCAGGTGACCTTCAAGGTCAAGGTCAAACAACTAAACCTACCAATGACATCATACACTAAGAAATGCTTTACACATTTTTCCTACCAAAATACATGTGACCTTGACCCAAGGTCAAGGTCATCCAAGGTCATGCAACACAAAGCTGTTAATTCAAGACATAGGAAGCACAATGGTGATTATTGGCACTTTCTACCATGAGATATGGTCACTTTTAGTCACATTTCATAAGGGTCAAAGTGACCTTGACCTTGATGATATGTGACCAAATGTGTCTCATGATGAAAGTATAACATGTGCCCCACATAATTATTAAGTTTGAAACAGTTATCTTCCATAGTTCAGGGTCAGGGTCACTTCAAAATATGTATACAATCCGACTTTGAAGAGCTCCTGTGACCTTGACCTTGAAGCAAGGTCAACCAAACTGGTATCAAAAGATAGGGATTACTTTGCCCTATATACCATATATAGGTCAGGTATCCAATCTCAAAAACTTCAGAGAAAATTGAGAAAATGTGAAAAATGACTGTTTTTAAGACAACATTTATGGCCCCTGCGACCTTGACCTTGAAGCAAGGTTAAGTCACTATGTATGTTTTTTGAGGCCTTGTCATCATACACCATCATGCCACATTTGGTATTGATAGACTTAATAGTCTCCGAGAAAAATCCAACGTTAAAGTTTTCGGACGCCCGGTCACCCGGACCAGACGCCCGGACGCCCAGACGGACAAAAAGGGTGAGTACATAGACTCACTTTTGCTTCGCATGTGAGTCAAAAATGAGGAGAGGGGAGTAAGGAGAAGGGAGGAGGAAGGAGAAGGGGGGAGAGAGGAAAAGGGAGGAGGGAGAAGGGAGGAAAGAGGAGGAGGGAGGAAGGATTAGTACAAGAGGAGGAAGGAGAAGGAACAAGGAGGGAGGAGGTCGAGGGAGGTGGAGGAGGGAGGAGGAGGAGAGAGGTGGAGGGGGTAGGTGGAGGACAGAGGAGGAGGAAGAAGAAGGGAGGGGGTGGGGGAGGGACAAGGAGGGCAGGAGGAAAGAGGAGGAAAGAGGAGGAAGGAGGAGGAAGGAGGAGGAAGGAGGAGGAAGGAGGAGGAAGGAGGAGGAAGAAAGAGGAGGAAAGCAGGAGCTGGAGGAAGGAGGAGGAAGAAGGAGGAAGGAGGAGGGAGTAAGGAGGAGGAGGAGGAGGAGGAGGAGGAGGAGGAGGAGGAGGAGGAGGAGGATGGATAGGAGGATGGATAGATGGATGGATGAAGTTTTATGGCCTATCAGCCTTTGTAGGCTATATAAGGCCATTAATTAAGCAGGAAAATCACTTGAACAGTGTAGAGTAAACGCAAAGCAAAGCACGGTTTCCCTAGTTATTCGCCTCTTACGGATCGCGTAAGAGAAGCGGTGGGTCAATTCTTACCTCAAATCCACAGGGGGCAGGAGGAGGTGGAGGAGGTGGAGGAGGTGGAGGAGGAGGAGGAGGAGGAGGAGGAGGAGGAGGAGGAGGAGGAGGAGGAGACGGGGGAGGAGGAGGAGACGGGGGAGGAGGAGGAGAAGGGGGAGGAGGAGGAGGAGAAAGGGGAGGAGGAGGAGGAGACGGGGGAGGAGGAGGAGGAGACGGGGGAGGAGACAGGGGAGGAGGAGGAGGAGACGGGGGAGGAGAAGGAGGAGACGGGGGAGGAAGAGGAGAAGAAGGAGGAGGAGGAGGAGGAGGAGGAGGAGGAGGAGGAGGAGGAGGAGGAGGAGGAGGAAATGGGAGGAGGAGGAAATGGGAGGAGGAGGAAATGGGAGGAGGAGGAAATGAAAGGAGGAGGAGGAGGAAAATGGGAGACGGAGGAGGAGGAAATGGGGGGAGGAGGAGGAGGAAATGGGAGGTGGAGGAGGAGGAAATGGGAAGCGGAGGAGGAGGAGGAGGAAATGGGAGGAGGAGGAGGAGGAGGAGGAGGAGGAGGAGGAGGAGGAGGAGGAGGAGGAGGAGGAAATGGGAGGTGGAGGGGGAGGAAATGGGAGGCGGAGGGGGAGGAAATGGGGGGAGGAAATGGGAGGAAATGGGAGGAGGAGGAGGAGGAGGAGGAGGAGGAGGAGGAGGAGGAGGAGGAGGAGGAGGAGGAGGAGGGGAGGAGGAGGAGGAGGAGGAGGAGGAGGAGGAGGAGGAGGAGGAGGAGGAGGAGGAGGAGGAGGAGGAGGAGGAGGAGGAGGAGGAGGAGGAGGAGGAGGAGGAGGAGGGGGAGGAGGAGGAGGAGGAGGAGGAGGGGGGGGGGGGGGGAGGAGGAGGAGGAGGAGGAGGAGGAGGAGGAGGAGGAGGAGGAGGAGGAGGAGGAGGAGGAGGAGGAGGAGGAGGAGGAGGAGGAAGCAGTAAGCAAGCATCACATGCTTTCCTACTCCTCTCTCCCTCTCTTTTGCGTCATTTTACGCTTAGGATAGTTGGCATTCATTTTACCATACTCCTGTTTAGCGAGTGTGGAGGATGTAGCGATGTAATAATCATTTGATTTTCCAGCATCTACATGTATTTTTCAATCAAATTATTTGAGGACAAGAAAATGTTGTGACCCTGGCATGCATTACAGCCAAATATGTAACTGCCCCAGAATTACTCTCATGAAATATTTCTCCTTGTAGCAACAAATCATCTTCCACAAGTTAGGACTGGTTTTGTGCTATTGGGTCAAATTCATCTCCACAACGTACATGGCCTCATTTTAACTTATAATAACATTTCAAATACAGTATAGTAAAAATGAAAACTATGAAAACTAATAAAAAGCAGAACCTGAAGAAATGTCACTCTACTAAGCTACATCTATTGAATTAGCATTGATCTTGGGAACTTCCTCAAGGAGAGAATACTGAAGATGACACGCATTCTGATTTATCACACATCATAATCTGTGTTCAACAAGATCATGAGCTCATATCCATCCACAGGATGACAAGGTGCATCAGTGCAACAAAACTATTGAAAATCACAGCAACCTCTGCATATACTTGTATGTATAGCTTGCCAAGCAGATCCATTTACAACTCAGAGTGTGACAACCACATCCTTTAACAACATATCTACTTCATACACAACAACTCTGAAGTCCTTACATTAGTGAAAAATTATGTGCAACTCATCACAACAATAAAAACATTGAGTATGTTCAGTTCCCCTAGCTCAAAGCTGATAGAGCTTATGAGTCAGGGATGTTTTGCAGGTGATAGAAGACTGACAGTGAGGTTTCCATCCACCCTCATAAATACAATCATTTGCACTGATATAAAGTCATTTTATACAACAGATGATGAGAGTATAATAAAATTCTCAAGTTGCTCGGACATTTAACATCCATCCTTCAAGTACGAGATTCACTTCACTGTCATCTTAGTAATTTTTAGGAGCAAGATATGGGAAGAGCAGTATATTTTCTTTATATTTGGGAAATACCTTTCTTTTTTTAATAAATGAAATTATAAATACAGGTCAGTCAGCAATTTTGCAAGTGTATTGTGTCCTTGAAGGACAGAAAACTAGGCCAACACACTCAAAGGGTTAAAGTTTTTCAAAATATTTCTTTAAATTACACCTTACCCCCCATCCCACCACCTCAACAATGGGATGAAGTTGACATAATCTCAACGACTAGATGCTTCAAGTCATTCAAGTTGATTTCATTCCTATTTTTTAATCATGTTGATGACTTTTCCTAATGGCAAATGATTAAAAAAAATATCAATGCACTAAAATACCAGTAATTCTTCTAGTGAGTGAACAACTCTTAAAAAATCACCACATATCTTCACAATTGGAGGGGTACACTCAACTCCTATAATTTCTTTATCCACAGAGCAGCACCCACAGCAGATAATCTCCAAATGCCAGTTGCAAGATGGATGACAAAATTATGGGTACTAAATCAAAGTCATTTATCTAGGCCTGTCCCTTTCTATTTCACAAAGTCCTTGCTATGGACTTGTATTCCCATCTTACTTAAGAAGCACAGCAGCGTGTTCCGTAAGCTCAGCCGCTGTAAGCAGCTGTCAGCGCTGCTTCTGTGAAACCCTCTGCTGCGCGTCGCTGGTAAAAATTGAATGCCAAGACTGTCAGCAAAATGGCGGCCACTATTGGAGGTTATCGTTTCGGTGAAGACAAGTACATCAATTGTGAGCTGACGCATGATAAATTATATCTTATACGTGGCGGAAAGTGTGAAGGGAGATTACATTTTTATTTTATGTTCAAATTGCTTATGAACTTGATCGTAGTTTGCATGTTTTGGGGAAGAATACTTGCAATGTTCACTGCATGTCACCGTCACGTGACCGTGCGCTGTCTTCTTCTTCTTATACCCCGATGATTGGAGGAACTTGTTCAAGTGTTGTGCGCTGGGATCATTTTTCAAGGATTAAAAAGCTGCAGTGCATACAAGGATATGAACGTTGACGCTGCTGTAGCTTGTAGTACTGCAGTCAAGTCGTCGTTGTCGAAAATTTCCATCAAAGTAATTGCACGAAGTGGTGGTGGCGGCATTTTGTCCGCCATCTTGTTGTCGCTGCCACAAAGCGGAATGATGCAAAGCGTTCTATAGGCCCATAAATCCGCTGTTTCCGCTTTCTTCAAGCAGCTGCGTCTACGGAACAAAAGGCAGATGACACAACTGGAAATGTTAATTTGAAAAGAAAAAAAATTCTATTGGCCTCTCACCTCTAAATGAAATAGAGCATGTCCAAACTGTCCTAATTAATGGCAGGGGTGGTAAGCTGGTGTCAGACTATTTGACTGTGACAAAGAAAAAGGAAAATAATGACCGGAGTCTGACTGATTGCTTTCTCTCAAGAGAAATGGAGGCCCTGAAGAGGGCCACTGACAACACTTGCAAGCGGAGCGTGTGGCTTGGTTCTGTGTGGCAATGGCGTTGAGCCCGGTGTCCAAGGGTGCAGAGAGTTGGCAAGCTTTTGGACAGAACTTGGCCTGAAGAAGGAGTGTTCTCTCCAAAAGCTTGCCAACTCTCTGCGCCCTTTGACACCGGGCTCGACGCCATTGCCACAAAGATCCAAGTGGCACTCACTGCCTGCAAGTGTTATCATCCCTCCAACAGCAGACTCTCTGCGCTCTACGACACCAGGCTCAACGCCATCGCCACATAGAACCAAGCCACGCGCTCCGCTTGCAAATGTTGTCAGTGGCCCTCATCAGGGCCTCCATTTCTCTTGAGAGAAAGCAATCAGTCAGACTCCGGTCATTCTTTTCCTTTTTGTTTGTCACTAATAAATGGCAGTTTGTGTACAAGAGTTAGAGGCACCATGAGATAAACTTGGGGATTTTAATATGCTTCTCCTAATGAGCACTTCTTTCAACACTACACCACCATGTTATTTTTCTACCATAAAGTAGAATTCAAATGTTTAATCAAAACCTTCACAATTTAAAATCTAAATTCTGAAGTGACAAGAGTTGGGATACATATGATAAACATGCAGTTGTTCAGTTCACCTGTACACCTGCTGTTCAATTGCAGCACCACATTTTCATTTGATTCTGCAGGGTTCAAGCATTCCCATTATACAAGCTCCTTCAGGCAGCATTGTGCATGTTTCAAAGAAACCTGGCAAAGCAGGACTACTGGTTGGATTCTTCTTTTAGTGTTAGCATGCTCAACATATACATTTTTTCAGAGTATCAAATACTGGCTCATGGAAATATAATTCACTGTCATTGGCTTTACCTTTCAAAAGCACAAACGGATTTCTTTAAATTTCACGTTAACTCCATGACGCCTCAGGAGAACACCAATCATGCAAAGGAAGAGAAGGAGGGGATGGGGTTGTGTCAGATTTATTTCTTTTGAAGCTTCTCAGACTTGAAGGAGGAGAGCACTAATATAACTGTAGACAGCTGGTGCTGACAGAGCTCCAACAATTACAATTAAGCCTTTACCAGTCTTAAGAGGCAATCACAAAATCACTTAGACTGAAACAATTCCAGCAAGCTTGGGAAAATCCTTAGTACTAAAATCCAAGGCCACTGCTGCTCAGGGAAAATCCATGCCATGTCCATTATTAATAGAACAGTATTCTAACTGAAAGCACTTCACTATAGCTACAACAAAAGATTTGCAACCAGTTTTTTTCGTCTCTATCAAAATCTGGAAACTGATTCATGATTAGAATTTTGGAGGAAAATATAATCTTTTGCACATTTGGTCACACACAATCTAGGAGCCAAAAGTTCTAGTGTAAGCTGTCACCCATTCTTGGAGGCATAACAATCAATATACATGTATCTCACCATAAGAAAAAATAAGCACCTGTGAAACCCTTAAAGAAAGGGAATTCTTTCAGAGTCAGGCTGGAATGAATGCAAAAAGCCATATCTGAGCCATAATTTGACAAGCACAGACCACCGCACTGGTCAAACACACTGGAAAGATCCATGACCTCTTCCTTTGATTCCAACACTGAGACACCAACAACTTTTTTTCACTCAAGCTCTACAGCAACACTGCCCTGTACACACCACAAGCACTCCATGAGTGGCCACTGAATATTTGCTTATTAACCCTCTTAGCCCCAGACATAGAAACTCAGATAGGAAATTTGTTTTGTATGCGTACACAGAGTGAGTTGCAAAGAAAGCACGTTGCAAAGCAGCGGGTCGCCGGATGTTAGTGAAACTCGGCAGACGCACTGCTCTCTTGTTCTGCTACCATTCCATAATTATGTTCAGATATGCATGGCGCAAAGGAAAACCGGTCATACACAGGTAAATTGTCACCGCAATGAGGTCTAAAAAGGTGTGGTAAGTAAGCAGGGAGTAGACAGGAAGTTATAACAGTGTGAGGGTTTCACAATGCATGCCAAATAGTTTTAAGTGTGTTTACCTTTCGGAAGCAAGTGTTCAGGACCGTCACACATATCTTGCTGGTCGTATAAAGTCACAATGTTATCCAGGTGGACACAAGCAAGAATGTCTCTTTCACACAAAAAATCCATCAAATAGCAAGGCCTGTTCATCTCACGTATTTCACAGTCACCACTTCAATAAGGCCTATGTCCATGTGCACTATATCCCCAATACCTTCAACTCTTGTAAGGCATAATCAGTGGGTCATAGTAGGGCTGTCTCATGCAGGTGTGTGGCTGGTGTCTCGTAGGTGGAAATATTGTTTGAGTGAAAATTCTGATTTTTGTCATCATGGTGCTGATCCATTGGTTGTTGAAGCATAGCTCAGTTGACCAGTAACACCACATAATGAGGTTTCTGGTTGATTCACATCATGATGAGTACAGCAATGTCTGCTCCCATTTCCTCAGATGTTGTCTCCTCCCACACTGGATCTTCATAGCCTCTTTCAGCTGCTTTCGGCGCAGAGTATTTGTTGGTCTCAGCAGCAGCCAAATCAAAGATGAGTTGGGGCAAAAACAAGAAGAAGAAATCCAAAACGGATACTTAATTGCAAGGTTGTGTCGTAGTCCTACATCCATGTCGAATGGCTGAACATTGACGGGCTGGGTGGTGGCAGTCCGCCATTTTGTTTGGAGGTTGGCAAGCGGAATGTCATCCTCCGGATCTGACTTGTTTTACTGCTCTCCTTAATCTTCTGGACCCTCAGATATGTCTACATCCGACTCTTTGTCCATTTCTTCCTTCAATTTGTCCTTTTCAGACATAATTTGGTGTAATATATCTTTGTACCAAGCCTCGATTTCAGACTACTCTTCACTGAACGAAGCCATTTTGCAACTTGTGTCGCGAGTGAGGCAAACAAGAGCAAATGACACTCCTGGCTGGTCATTCCCAGGCTTTTGGAAGCCAGGAAATGTAACACTATCTGCAGTGGTCATTACTCTGTGGAGCTAATATAAACTTTCTTAAGACCGGACACTTCTAGAAGTGGAAACAGATGTTAATTAAAGACCACCACCCAAGGCTTGCCCACTTTTAAAGATCTGGGCTAATGGTGGGTGTAATGAATTTTAACTTCTGGGGCTAAGACTGTAAGAGGGTTAATGAATATGGCTGATAACCCCAACATGGCCTCCTGGGCTGACCATTGGACAAACAGACTTCAAAACTACAGACCAGCTCTCCAGGCCAGCCACCTAGCAGTCCCCCCACATCAGTTACAGCTGTAGGCTACAGATGCTCACGCACATACTGGCCAACTGCAACCATCACCTGCAAAAGACATATACAGTATACATACTATTAAAATACTATTAAAATGTGTTATTTAATTCAGTCACTAGTGAACAAGTGGTCAAATGTATGCAATTACTATCACAAGTATATGGGCTTTTTGCCAGAAAAGTATCCAAATTGGGGTGGGGGGTGGGGGTCCCTTCAGTTTTAATCTAAACAATAAAACCCACTTATTAGAAACATAAATTTATGCAGAGGTGAGAGAAATAACTTAAATAGTATGGTGTGCTGATTTTGTTGCCAAGTTGTGCGGATTCATTGTTTGTGGTGAAACTTGTGTCCAGAATGGTATTTAATTGTAAGGCCACAGACAAAAAAAGTTGTGGTTACAGTAACCTGATTCACCCCTTTTTTTCTGCTGACCCTAAACTTTTTAGAAATCAAAAAGGAAGAAATCTATGGTAATCAACGTATTGTGCTGTTCCATCTTCCCTGCCTTATGAGCACTCAGAGAATCCACTATTTTAAGATTTAAAAATCAATTTAAAAATCAGTTTTTCAGCCAAGAGATATTGTGATTTGCATTCAATCTGACTTCTTCTATCATAAACAAAACCAAAAAATGGTCAGCCCAACCTAACAATCCTTTTTTTTGTCATGTTATCACAACCACTACTAGTTTTTCTTTTGGCTTAACATGATGCAAGTTCTGTCTCATTTCATCTGTCCAGTTCTTAAACAAATAAAAGAAAGTTCTCCCTCCTGACAAATCAGTGTCTGGACAGCTGAAACATTTAAAGAAACACTCAGGTTGAACTACATGCTTTAATTCTTATATTTACTGGGCTAGTTGCTTTAACAAATTACACTACCCATGTTTCATTTTATTTCCACTCTTCCACTCATTCTTCCACAGGCTAATGTATGCCTCCACAACACACATTGCCTTCATTTACAGCATAATAGAGCAAAGTGTATATGGATATTCTACCATATCATCTGTTGAAATATAGCTCCAAAAGAAATTATTGCGACTTTCAAAGATCACTACCATGTGTTTTTTCCGTATTTCAGTGTATCATGTGAACATGAATCTTTATGTGTTGCCGAGTCAATAAAAAGCATATGGCACTATTTCTGGTAGATTCATGCACACATGTAACCCATGACACCTATACCGGTGCTTTTCCCACTAAGAAAGTCACTGGCCAGCCAATGGATGCTGATTTATGTCATTTTTGTTCCATCCTCTCATTTTATGTGGGTTTTTCATGGGCCCTGACAAAACTCCCCCAGCTCTAAGAGATAAGATTTTGTTTGTTTTTTATACAACTTTTAGGAAAGTTGAACCTATTTGGCAAGGAAGTTTAGATTTTGATATTCTTGTGCATTTTTGTTGGAATTTCTAAAAATGATCTTAGTTCCTTCTAACTTCCACATAGGAGCTCAACTTTGTGTGAGGCATCACTGTTTTCTGTTTCATGGCTCCACTTCATGTGAGGCACAATCATTCCATTCTTGTTTAAAGGGTTTTTCACTTTTCTTGTTTCTGGTTTTCATTGAAAATGTTTAATGCAACATCAGGAAAGTGATCAGCCAATTTTTGCCTTTGCATTAGTGGTTAGATTTTTATCATGAATGCAAATGTTTTTGTGTGTAACTCTCTTAGCAAGGAGGCAGAGTGATAACATTGCTGTGTTCCATGTGCAAGTATCTTTGAGACAATTTATGCAGCCAATTGCTCATTTCCTACCACTTTCTGCTAATGTATTAATTCAGTGTGAACAAGATGTTTGTCGACTTTAGTTGTTCAAGCACAACAGTCAGTTTCCTACAAATTGTCTGTTTCAGCCTGATCCAGCCCCTGGTGTGTGCCGACATGAATTAGTGTGATGATGTGCACTGGCCAGAAGAGGTACACCAAGGTGAGCTCGATTTTTAATAGCTCTATTTAATTATAATAAAAATTCACTATTATGCTGTTTTCTTCAATTGTTGTCTTTTCCATGCTGGAAATCCAACATGAAAGCCCAGCAGTGTATTAATTACAGTGTGCAATAGATTTTTACTCTTTTTCTTGTGCGTCTCCTTGTATGCTCATTTCAGTAGACAGTGGTGTGATGATTAACGATTTCCATCTCACAAAGATGAAAGGAGTCTTCTGTCATGCAGACATCCCAATTTTGTCATGATGATAAATAAAGAAATCCTGTTTGTCCCACTGGGATCAAGTGGAGCATTCCTGGTTTATTACTCACTTGAAATAAAACAAATTGTACTGCTGTTCTTTGTGTGTGTGTGTGTGTGTGTGTGTGTGTGTGTGTGTGTGTGTGTGTGTGTGTGTGCGTGTCTGTGTGCGAGTGTGTGTGTGTGTGTGTGTGTGTGTGCGCGTGTATACGTGTGTGTGTGTGTGTGTGTGTGTGTGTATATACGTGTGTGTGTGTGTGTGTACGTGCGTGTGTATACGTGAGTGTGTGAGTGTGTGTGAGTGTGTGTGTGTGTGTGTATACTATATGTGTGTGTGTATACATATGTGTGTGTGTGTGTGTGTGTGTGTGTGTTGTGTGTATATATGTGCATGCTGTGATGTGTACATCGTCACTAACCATGTTCTGTACTGTGATCAGCATGTCACATAGGTAAAGAAAAAAATAAATAAAAGTTATGGTTCAGGTAGCATGGAAAATAAAAATAGGGTTGGCAGGTCAGCCTGACTATTATTCTTTCTTTCTTTTTTCTTTTTATTAGGCCAGATTCAGACTGAACATATCTGTGGGTTCTTTTTATGTCATGTATAGGGTATGGACGATAAATTATGACAAACATGTCAAAATCCCCCAAAATGCTATAACTTCCTTAAAAATCAATTGATTAACTTGAAATTTGGCACACATGTTCTTTAATATGTACTGTATTGGGATCAGTTAATTAATTAATCCATCCTCAGCCTCCACAACACATTCAATTCTGCTGCAGAACCGTTGGCAGGCATTGGCTAGCATTGTCTTGTTCAATTTGATTTTGACCTTGAGGGATTCTTTGGTGATGTGAGAATGTTTGTTGACTTCCCTCTCACAAACGCCCCATAAGAAATAGTTGCATGGATTGCAGTCAGGGGAGCTGGGGGGCCAGATGTTCCTTGACCAGAACTCTTTCAGGTTCTCCTTCAACCATGCCTGGGTGACGTGGGTCTTGCTGGCATTGTGGGCAGGTGCACCATCCTATTGAAACACATAATAACGGTCTCTAGCAATCCTCTCTATCCATGGCTTGACAACAGTGTCCATCACATGGATGTAGGCAACAGCATTAACCGTCAGGCCCTTCTCAAAGACGAATGAAGGCAC
This sequence comes from Theodoxus fluviatilis, assembly GCA_034096865.1. Lineage (NCBI taxonomy): Eukaryota > Metazoa > Mollusca > Gastropoda > Cycloneritida > Neritidae > Theodoxus > Theodoxus fluviatilis. The sequence goes on along the minus strand of JAWQFJ010001871.1, from coordinate 23,249 downwards.
GATGTCATCCCCATTGGAGTTTGCTCGGTGCAAAGTCCAACCACTATGTAGCATGAACCAACAAGGGACATGACGCCTACTTGCAAAAAATGTTTATCCCTCCAGGTTTACTGGAGGTCCTACAGACTTTATCTGTCTGTCTGTCTGTCCCGACTCAACGGCTGATTTCTCAAAAACTACTGGACGGATTTCCTTGACATTTTGCACACTAACTGGAAGTTAGGTCCGATTGAATGTATCAAATTTTCTGAATCGAGGCTTGAAGAGAAAGTGGTTTTTAAGGTCGTACACTCGACATCACCTCCCCAAATACTCCATTTATGGAATGGCCAAATTGCGAAATGTGTGACGTCATCAACAACGTGACGTCATTTGCGAGTAGAGTTTTGAGGATAATGAATTTCGTACACTCGGAAGCACCTCCCTAGATAGTCAATAGATGTAAGAGCCTAATCGAGTCAAACTCTTTTCCTACGTTCACAAAACAACATTTGGCTTCTTCCCCCGGCGAAATGACATTCTAGAAATTTCCAAAATTCTAGAACATTCTAGAACATTCTAGAATGTTCTGGAATAAATTTGATGAAATTATTCTAGAATTCTTTAATTCCAGAATAATTCTAGAATATTCTAGAACATTACTTTTTCTTAGAATATTATTCTAGAACAAGACCATTCAAAGAATATTCTATAAAATTGTAAATAAAATGATATTNNNGCTCACAAGAATTGTAAGGTATGAGGTACAATTATGAATGAGGTTTGATTGATAAAATCCGTTGGATGGAATTTAATTGGTGATTCAGATATCATCTGATGTGTGCAGTTGTTTCAAACACCATCAAACTAAGTATATGAAATTCATATGCCACCTTTTCTAGCTGGATACCAGCATCAAAACTGTGTTATGTTTTAGCTCCTTCACAGTTTTTCAGAGGAGATTACTCTGAGGCAGATCTTTGACATTTGAACTGAATGTTATCTGAAGCTCAGCTATAAAGTCATAGGAATTTTAGGCAATCTAAGTGTTGTATAATGTTTGCAAGCACGAATCAGATTTGATACAGGAAATTTGCCCTATTTGTCTCATAAACATTTTCTAAGCTTTTGCATAGATATATGCATTTCTTTTTCCTTTGTTTTATTTTTAATGTTTCCTCAACCATCGACACTACATTGAAGACTTCTGAATAGTTAATCATGATTTATTTATATGTATAAAAAAAGAATTCCATCATTATTGTAAATGTAATGAAAACTGCAATTGTAATCTTTTCAGGAATACACACATTGTGCACTGTTACAACTGAACTATGGTAAGCAATTCTTGCTTTATGTATGCAGTGATCATCATTATGTACCATTTCAAAATCTGTATTAAATAATCTACATTTAACAGATATTGGTTTGTTGTTTCTTAACTAAATATTCTGTTTGAATGTTGTTGCTAAACAATTCCAAAATACTCTATTACCTTTATTCTTATCAATAATATTATTGTTCTTGAATTGTTCCAGAATGTGCAGTCAGTTTTCTGGAATTTCATCTTGAATTGTTCCAGAAGTATCTGTCAGTATTCTAGAATATTCTGGAATAACATTCCAGAATATTCTGGAATACGTACTAAAATCCTCTAAGTTATAATAATAATGGTGTTCTGGAATAATTCCAGAATTATTCTAGAACTGTGTTTCCTTCTTCATCTGTAAGTATTCAAGAACATTCATTACCATTCTAGAATATTCTAGAATATTCTAGAATTATTTGCTAGAATATTCTAGAAAATATTCTAGAATATTTCTAGAATATTTCCTTGAATTCTCATTTAAGCTTCTGTCATTATTCTAGAACCTTGGACTCTGGTTCCAGAAGTCACATTCTAGAATCTTCTGGAACATTTCTAGAATTGTTCTGGAACGATTCCAGACCGTTTCGCCGGGGTCGTATGATGAACGTCTACCAGCAGACGCAAAAGAGCGATACTACGCTGTGTTGGCTTAAAATTCATTCCATTTGTGAACTAGCTTGTTGCCGGCTGTATCGAGCTTGTGTGTTCGTGTAGGCCTACTCAAAAGTCAAAATCACAGTCGTCTCCGAAACTAGGAATAATCAGAGTAAGGGGGGAAAACATTTCGTTTGTTTTGTTTTGTTCTTGCAGCACTTCAAAGATGGTGTGTAGGTCTGTGACTGTCTGTCTCCATGTGTTTGGTGGTGTGTAGGTCTGTGACTGTCTCCATGTGTTGTGGTGTGTAGGTCTGTGACTGTCTCCATGTGTTGTGTGTAGGTCTGTGACTGTCTCCATGTGTAGTGGTGTGTTGGTCTGTGACTGTCTACATGTGTTGTGTGGTGTGTAGGTCTGTGTCTGTCTCTCTCCATGTGTTGTGTGGTGTGTAGGTCTGTGACTGTCTCTATGTGTTGTGGTGTGTAGGTCTGTGACTGTCTCCATGTGTTGTGGTGTGTAGGTCTGTAACTGTCTACATGTGCTGTGTGGTGTGTAGGTCTGTGTCTGTCTCTCTCCATGTGTTGTGTGGTGCGTAGGTCTGTGACTGTCTCCATGTGTTGTGGTGTGTAGGTCTGTGACTGTCTGTCTCCATGTGGTGTGTAGGTCTGTGACTGTCTGTCTCCATGTGTTGTGTGGTGTGTAGGTCTGTGACTGTCTCCATGTGTTGTGTGATGTGTAGGCCCCAAGCTAAAAGACACATTTTTGTATGATTTATTGTGTTTTTTTAATGCCAAAACCTGGAGGTTCAGCGCCAGCGGTTTTTATATCCCATTCCGGCCCAATTCTTTTGCACTTTGGATGGGTTCGAATTCGCGTGAAAGCTTTGTTCTTGTTGGTTGGATGATTTGAAATGCAACCAATGCTGATAGAAGAGACATAGCCCGAGGGGTGCACCAAAATAAAGAGCAGACCAGCTTCCAATTTACCGAAAAGTATCATGAAGGAAAAGGTAGAAAAACTAGTTTAATGCTACAGAAGCACCGCGCCACTCCAAAATAACTATTTTTAAGTGCCCTAATATTCAATTTATCAATGTTCTAAGTTTCAGAACATAATATGCGTGCTAAGTTACTTTAAAAACAGTTTTGACTAGACTACCCCGGCCGTTTCCGAGTGTTGACGGAGAACTCCAAATTTTACCGACGGCCATCGTTGATGATGTTTTAAACTGCGCGACATCGAAGCGAAGTCTCCTGCAAAGCTTGGAAACCTATTTCTCTCTTAAATTTCATAGTGTTGATCTGCTAAAGAAATACAAATTACAATGGCAGTTCATATATTGCTGATCAGGTGTTAGTAAGCGATGTTGAATCGTCTTGAGTGAGTGAGTTTGGAGTGACCTAGTTCGTTTGGCCACACCTACGCCGTAAGCTACGGGCTAATGCTGTATGCAGCAGAGTGCCTAGTTTTGCCCGCTCTGCAGTGTCAGCAGTCAGCTATCATTAGGCAGAACTATTTAGTGAAACATTTCAAATATGTAAATACTTCAGATTTAACACATTTTATGATTGGAAAAGAGGTTTCCATGTTCGTATTGTATGCATTTGAACGTCGCGTGCAGAAACTGCAATGTCAAGGATTACTGATGCCATCAGTTTATACACGCGGCTTACAGGGTTCGTACAGGTTTTTAGATACAAAATTCCATGACTTTTCCATGACTTTCCATGAGCCTCAATAACATTTTCCATGACTTAGCGCACTGTGATACATGACAGTTTTAAAGAGAAAAGTGTATGGCGCACGACCAAACTCACGCACAATACACCCGTTGTAAAAAAAGTTCTAATTCTTTTTATTATATTTTACAGCAGATTGATTCAAAAACTGTCATGTATCACCTGCCTCTCCCATGTTGGACACATCAAACTCTTTTTCACAAAATCGGCACTTTGCCATCCCAGTCAGTTTCACTCGCATGACCCACTCACGGTATTTTTCATCTCGTGTCCAAGTGTCTTGAAATCGACACTTTCCAGGCACGATGGTAATCTCAAAGAAACACTGCACCACAAACAAAACAAGCTCTTTTCACTTTCTCCTTGTTTGAACCAACTGACCTGACCGGCGTGGAAAAGAAACCAGGTCACCTAGCCAAAGAACCAATCAGGAAGCAGAAGACAAACGAGCCTTCAGAATTAACCAATGGGATGCAAGGGCACGTTTTTCTGTCGTTCGCAGCATGTAAAAATAGATTGAGAGTATCGCGCGAAGCACAGCCTAGAAAACATCTCTTTATTTCTTTCTTTTTTTTAATTTATTAAATTCCATGACTTTCCATGACTTAAATTGAAATTCCATGATTTTCCAGGCCTGGAAAATGAAAAATCAAATTCCATGACTTTCCAGGTTTTCCATGACCTGTACGAACACTGGGCTTAGTACAGGACGTCAGTCGGCAGCCGGCAGCCATCATCCTCGAGCGCCAATAAACGTTGTTTAGCGTAAGATTACACCCGAATCACGCGGACCGTTAAGGTGCATGGAGTACACTACCGCCGAGCAAGACGTTTGTCACAAAAACGCAGGTACATTAACGCGGCCGGATCTTAGCATAACTCCCTGGGCGTGCGAAGTCAGTCAGGCGGAGTGGCGAGTGCGGTCTCGTTCTCGTTCAAATGCTGAGATTTCAAGATTGTACAAGCGGCTATGGCTGCCTGCTGCCGGCTGACAGCTGACGCCCTCCTGTAATAAGCCGCTTCCTCAGTTTATGACTGTAACTGTAAGCTTTGTAAACATGGGCAGATCATGCCCTGCTATTGAATATAAATGAGTATTTTTGAAGTTGTTGAAGTTTGAAAAAAAAGGTGAAAGCACGGATGTTTTATTTAATTAATGACATTAATGTACTTGGGAAACTTCTAGTCTGTAGTATTTTCTTCTCTGGATTGCATAGGTCACAGCAATTTCCTCAGTTTTTTAATCATGACCATGGTAATGGAATTTTTTTTAATGATCAGTCAGTGATTATCTGCACCACCAGACATGCAGAGGGCATGTGTGTGTCACTGTGTACACATGTGATATTTCAAAGCCCTGTATAACGAAGTTAAGAATCACCAATTCTCATAGCATTAAGCTAAGGCATTTATATAGAAAGATTGTGCAAAGAACTAATTGTCTTCTTTTGTGTATGGAGCAACTGTATCGTGTGAGCCATTTACTTGTCAGTTATGAAGATGCTGACTTGATTTGCCTTGCTTTCATGATAAGAAAATCATTAACTTAAGTATTCTTGTGTGTAATACAATATTAAGAGGAATATTTTGTACATAAGTGTTCCTTTCAAGTCTGTTTGTGGATTTTTCTTGGCTATAGAATTTATTTTGGATGTGTTATGAACCAAAATAAATCAGTGAAGTGCATTTGTTGAACAGTTTACTGGAATTTAGTTTCTGTTTGGTTCCATCGCATGTTGGACATTTGTGAATCTGTGTTCCTAAAACACTCTTAAAATGCAACCTAACAGAAAAAATATCATTGTGCCTGTTCAAAACAACAATGTGGACATTTTCCTTATGTGAGATAGAGAAATGGCAATCTACTGAATTTTATTTGTTGATCTACATCATGTAGGCTGCCTGTTTTTCTTGAAAAACCCATTACAGATATCACAAAAATATTATTTACTAACCCCACATCATGGATATCTTCATGAAACTTATTTCCTAGATTTGGGGGTACAAGATCAATTTTTAATGCAAGATTTGAAGCTCTAGGGCAAAAACGTTTTTAATGGACTTGGCCCACTTTTTGGGACCTATGATTTTGGCCTTCATTTGACCCATATTTTTGATAATTCATAAAAAAATCAATAATTGCTTTTAAGTGTTAAACCAAAGTGATTTGGTGTCATTTTGGTGACCTAGTATCTGACTGATAAGAAAAAATTGCTTGAAATTATTTTTTTATATGGTTGGTTCATGCTACACTATGGCTGATCTTAGTGAGTGCTCCTCCAAATTTGCATATGCACTGATCATTGTGAAAATTCCTCCAAAAGCACAGTATAGGTAGTGTATTTCACACAAACTTTCACCCCACCAATCTTGCAACCTTACACCCGCCAAAATGTGTTTTGAAAACTGTCATAATATATCGTCTGCACCCTGTAAACAGAAACTTATCTGAACAAAAATGTATCACTATCTGTCACTGAATCCACTAAAAAAAAACTTAAAATAGTGCTCAAAGGAAAGATGGAATAGCATGCAGATTGTTGTTTACCCTCCATTTCTTTTCTTCCCACACCTCACACCTCCACCCCCAACCCCCAAGTAAATAAATATTTTGGGTTGACAGGAAAAAATAGGGGCGGTCAGGTAACCTTAACAACTATTTTTGTTGTTGGCCAAACCATGATTGTCATGGACTGGTTTTCATGTTACAAGCTTGAGTGTCTTTATGCTGAGTTATAAATAAACCATGTTTTGACATAAGTTACAAAGCAGCGTACTTCATACCAGTGTCCTTGGTTCTTAAAAACTATTTACACTTGTCTTTTTTGTTTTATCAGGAAGGGGGCACAGTTTTGTGTTTATGGCGCTTCGGGTAAGGAGTCCTGGGGAGAAGCTCTCCAATAATTATAATATAATGTTGTGGACATTAATTTCATGCTTTATTTCAGCTTTCAAACTTAGTCTGCCCAAACCGACATCCTCTGTTTGCGACTTTCCTCTTGCATTTTTGCTTTCATGTTATGTGAGTAAAACAAGGGAGGTAGGGGTGTTTACCCCTCTGCTACAGCACAGTCAGGGTTGAACTCATCTTTTAACATGAACAGCAACCTTCCAAAAAGTACAAACCTTTGGAAAAAGTAAGTTTGGGCTGAATTTGAATTTTAAAATGTTTACTGACTCTCATGTTCCTAATTATGGATACTTTCCTAAGAACCACTCACACACATGACCCTCTACTACAAAAATGAGATTGAAGTCACCTGACTTCATTTTGAGACATCTGCCAAATATAGCATTATGTATCTTAGTTTTTGAGATTTTGATAGATTTGGAATCTCCATCTGTTTGTTTATAGCATAACCACGTTTTTGTGAAATTCAGTCACTATCTTTGCATATTCTGCAAACATCAGACCTTACCCCATGAAAATAGGAGTTAAAATGTCTGTGAGAAATCAGTACTTTGACCCTGCATAAGTGATAAACTCTCAACAGATCAGCCACGTGTTGCATATTCATAAAGTATGTGGTCCCCATCCATCTTTTCTGTTGTTTTTTTCATAGGAATAGTTCAGCTGGTCAGTCAATAGATATCCAATTAAAATAACTATCATAATGACATCACTGTGTTGCATCATAAAAACTGCCTAAATTGTATTGTCCTCAAATTGTCAGAACAGTGGGTACCAGTCTTCATTATTTCATAACTTTGTCTTTATTGTGCCTATTTTAAAGCTGATTAATTTGACAGATAAATGTTTTCCTTTTATGACCACCAGAATTTCTAAATGGTGACATACTTCTCATTTTGAGGTGGAGGGTCACACAAATTATTATTTTAACCATGTTTAAGACTATTTCATAAGCACAAGTGGATACATAACATTCCATGAAATTGATATGAATACATTAAAATATAGTACAATAAGGTACTCAACACTACCAACAGCTCAAAATCATATAACAAATTTACAGTATGTCTTTCACATATCATTTCATGACTATTAACCAAATGTGCATTTTCTTCACCTGATTTATGTACTCAAGTATTGAAGCCAAGCCTCTGTGTGTGTGTGTGTGTGTGTGTGTGTGTGTGTGTGTGTGTGTGTGTGTGTGTGTGTGTGTGTGTGTGTGTGTGTGTGTGTGTGTGTGTGTGTGTGTGTGTGTGTGTGTGAGGGAGATCATGAGCACACTTAAATTTTTACAAATCAAAACCATGCCAAAACCTTTCTAGTATTAAATCTAAAAGTCTCAAAGGTTGTCTTTTTAGTGAAGCAACACAATAGGGTCAAGTTTGCCTCCCCTCTGGAGAAAAAGGCATTCTCTTCACTGAGCAGACCTTGTGTGACCGACCAGTCCTCCCAAAATGACTTGCTCCGATACCTTGAGCAATTTTCAAAAATATGTGCCTTCATAAAATGCACAAAATCAGTAAATGCTCTTTAAAATGTTACCAAAATTCTTACGTGAAGAGGTTACTGAGTTATGACAATTTAAATTCAAATTAAAATACATATGTATCAAATTAGAGCTTTTCAAGAAAATGGTTTGTCAAGTTAGAGCAACTTTTTTTTCCGCAACACCTACTTGTAATCAAGCTACATCAATGAAAGTTGACTCAGTTAGTTATTACATATTTCTCTCAATGGCTGATGAAAATGAGCCATGGTGTTTAGATGAAAGCCCATGGTGCATTACCATACCAAATACATGATCAATTTGTTTGCAAGTATAACAGAAGCAGTGTAATGATGAAGTGGGGTGTTACATGATCAAGTAAACTTTATTCCACACTGAAATTGCAATGCCCATCTTAAATTAAGATGCCAGATATCTCAGCTGTAGACGTGAAAGCTTTAACTCTGGGAGCATACATAGAGATTGTTCAGCTTTCTGAAGAGTTCATTCTCAAAATTGATAGACTGACCCTTTGGATGAATTTTCCGCCATATATTTAATTGGAACAAAGTACTCAAGCGATTCAATTTCAAAGGACCAGTCACAGTGTCCATGACAGATCCTGTGATGAGCAGCACAGCAGATATGAATAATAAAAGAGCTAAGGCCAAAAACTAAAATAGTTGTGGTTACGGTAACTCAACTGATTCTTGTTTTTTCTGCTAACCATTTTTTTTTACCATTCCAAAAAGAAAAAAGAAAAGAAAGAAATTAATGGTAAACAATGAACTGCATGCTGTCATATCGTCTCTACCCTATGGACACTCAGGGATTCCACTGTTTATGTTTAAAAAAGCGTTTTCAGTGACAGAGAGTTTGGTTTAAGTAATCTGGCCTCTTCTAAAATAGACAAAAGAACAAAAACAAAACTTCAGGCCGACCTACTGAAACCCCCCTTTTTGTATTCCCCATGTTACCTTAACCACAACTTTTTTTGGTGCCTCAGCCAGCTTTTGCAATGATTCATGAACATTGATGCTGGAAATCACAAACAAAGACAAAATTTGATAAAAGAAATATGTTGGTGATGGGGTGGGGGAGAGAGAGTTGTGGTCAAGGTAACAAGATTCTATAGGGGAGTCCAGATTAAAACTGCACACATTTCAGTGTTTAAGAAATGTCACAAAACAGTAGATTTATTTAAACATAAACAAAACTTTCTCTTTCACTTAAATACTGTTTTTACTTACATAGGGCTCATAAGGAAGATGGGAAAGAATGCAGTTAGTTGTTTACCTCCACTGCTTTTTTCTTTTCTTTTTTATTCATTTTTCTTTTTCAATGGGTCTTTTGGGTTACTGTAACCACAACTATTTTCAGGGGGGGCTTATAAAACTCACCTGAAACAAGACAGCTTGAAATCGAGAGTCGTATAACTGTCAGCTCCACCCTAAAGTGGGGTCATCGTCTCGGCACTCCCTGGACGCATGGCGGCTGCGCTCAAACACCACCTGCTGCTGCTGTGCATCCATACCATGTGTCACAAAGACATACAGGTAGTTGCAGACTGTCAGTCCCTGGTTGAACAGCGTGAATCGATCACTATGCACTGGCTGCACACCAATCCTGTCCACTACAATACCTACATAGGCGTCTTCATTTGGAATGGGTCTCACAAAGCGGCTCTCCTGAGCCACCCGCCTAACCATGTCCTGTGAGAGGATGTACCCTGTCCCACTGGCATAGGGTGGGTAGTAGTCATTGGGGTAGTCTGACTTTGAGACTGCCCACTTGTTCGAAAAGCTCCGGATCACTTCTCTGCGCTCCAGTTCAGTATAAATCTTCCCCACATACAGGTCAGTCTGGGATGTGCCGAAATGGAGAAGGAAGTCATAAAGCAAGGGAGTATTCACAAAGCAGTCATCATCTGTTTTGAGTAAATATAAAGAGGGACACGAATTGCCCCCCCAGGAAATACCATGCAACACCTTGTAGGTAAGATTGCGGTAGGAGTCCACGTAGCCTCCCAGCAGCACATCTTGGTAGGTGCGAGTCTCTTTGTCCACAGCTTGCTGAATCTCTTGCTCCAGAGATTTTCCAATGAGAAACACACAGTGCCAAGAGCTAGTGTTATAGCCTGCTGCCTTGGGATTGCACCATGTCTTTCTAATCTCATGCCGACGATCAAAATGTTTGGGGGCTGTTGTCACCATTATGAGGAGTTTCAGTGAGGAAGGGCACTTGGGACTTGAGGATAACTTGCTGCTAAGGATAGACAGGTCCCACACGCCTAAAGTGGGATTGTCTATTTCAGTAATAATCGAAGCCAACACATGTGGATTGCGCACCTGAAACTTCACCTTTCTCCACCTTGTTTCCATCTGCCGATACACTTCAGTGTAGTCAGGATTTTGAGCTCGGGACATGGCAAGGCGGCGATCTGTGATGTAGGCCAAAAGTACAGTGTACACAGTCACAAACATAAGGACCAGCACCAGTGCAGACCAGATGCTCATTTGCAGGATGACCCGACGTGAGAGTCGTAGTGGCCGCATGGTGTTGAATACCACCACCTTGACCAAGACAGTGGTAGTGTCCTTGGAGCTTCTGCCCCCGGGTCGCAGCCCGTGTAGGCGCTCACGTATCCATGTCAACACCATGACGCTAGCTCCACACACCCCCACTGCCTGGAGCGGTCTGTAATGCAACCAGACACATTGAGCATAAAGTTCTACAAAGGATAGTCTATGCTTCATTTTACTCAGCTCATCTGCACATATCAACAAGCATGCTTGGATCTTGCATTGATAAGAAGCTATACTCTTAGCAATTTATAAAATGCAAGCAAGAGTATTTAGTAACACATGGGTAGATAGAGCAAAATGCAAATTACCATCAACAAAATTGCATAGATCTTCGTTAATTTCAAACATTAAATCCAACCACAACATAGGTATGTTTATCCCTCTCTACATGTACACAACACAAAACGTAATCATTCATACTCTAAATTAACACAGTGAAACTCACACACTTCATGGTTTGAGACAAAGGCTAAATCCTGTATAAAATTGTTATCAAACTGATGAAATGGTGAGGAGAAAGAAGAGCAATAGTGACCAGGGGGCGTTAGTTACCATTTCAGGAAAGTCGATGAGATAAGATGCATACCTAGCTGCTATGCTGTATTTTCTGTGTTGGTCAGTCAGAGAGAAGATTAATGACTAGTCCCCCACATGAGCTTATGGGAAGCCCCCAAATTACAAGGCTATGTAGCTTCCCAGTTGAGATGCACTGAAACCTCCACACAGTGCTCTAGACAAACTTATTTTCTGCATGCAAAACTTTTGAATATGTGACTGAGTTGCCATCCAGCAACATCCAACATTTTCAATTTAGCTTAGGATAAATGCGTTTTCGTGTCTTTTTTAAAAGTAGATTTGAGGTCATGTTATTTGCTTTTCTCCCGGGGAGATATCTACTGCAACAAGAAACTATTACAAAACGGAACCTTTCTGAGCCATTTCAGCATGATCGTCCCCAGCCAACCCCCAATTTGGACGAGTACAGGCTGCTCCGCTTAGACGCAAAAATGATATTAGCTGTGTTAGGGACCCGGCAAAGGTGGTAGGATAGTGACTGTACTCCCGCCATTCTTTGTAGGTTGGCTTGTACCACTCGCTCGAGTCAAGCACTGCTACGCCACTGATGTCATCATCACTGTAGCGTGGTCGACATCTACGTTTACAATTTCGATCTCTCTCTCTCTCTCTCTCTCTCTCTCTCTCTCTCTCTCTCTCTCTCTCTCTCTCTCTCTCTCTCTCTCTCACACACACACACACACACACACACACATACACACGACATACACACCCAAGCGAGATTAACAGCTACAAGCGGACGCACGCGTTACACACACAAGTATATACATACGACCCGGACACTGAAAGAACACACAGGGTTTTCAAAGTCGAAGACATCACTGTTGCGAAACTCAAAGCCAACCAAGATGTTGAGTGGATATTCGTCCTTGAAAAGCATCACATCTGACCGACGATTCCATTCTTGCTTTGCTCCAATCCCTACGTGTTGAGAAAAAATGACACATATCGCACCTCAAACAAATTTTCTATAGCGTTTCAGTCGTTGTTGTATCTGTGCTGCACTTCGACTGCTACATGAACGGATCTGTAGATATTCCTGATTCCGTAGGTAAATTGTGCTCTGAACACCGAATTACTGCTGTCGAGAGCAAGCCAATGGTTGGCGTCCGTCAGGACCAGCCCCCAAAAGATGCCATGTAAAGAAGATGAAGCTCGTATTGTTGCTAACTATAGATATGACACATAGACCAAAGAATCAATTGCTCTCTCTGAATTGAAACAATGATTGATGCTTGAAACCTGAACTATGAACAGCACAAATCCAAACTAACCACTGTAAAGCGTGACCTACTTATTACCTGGCAGGATTATCGACTTCCGTTCTCTGGGCTTTCTCTCCATTTTGGTTAACGTAAATAAAAGGTCAACCATGAACATTTATGGTGAATCATACCAAATGGAAATATAGCCAAGGAAGACAATTAGACAACAGCTTACCATCGCTCGCTCTTAGCACTCAGTCGTGGGCAATCCACCATTCGCGAACATAATCACGTGACTAACCTCGCCGATGTACTATTTTCATCGTTGAGTACGGCCGGAGTACGAGGTGTTGAGGACAAGATAATGATAACGGGGAACTTCGAGTTGGTATAAATTTGTCTTTTTATTTTTCCACTGAGAAAACCTTTAGTATCAATCGGGGGTGGGGGTGGGTGGTCGGACAGGAAAGCATGTTAAGCGAATCCATAAACAGATGGGGGTGGGGGGTGGGGGTGGGGGGAGATGGCACGAACTAGGCAGTTGTACCTTTCTAACATTCAGCCCTTGAGGCAAATTATTCAAGTGTAGCTAGAGAGAGAGATTGAATGATTGATTGCTTCTTTATTTATCAACGATGAAATTTTAGGCATTTCTGCCTATCTTACAAATTGTCCTTGCTCATAAAGGGAGAGGGAGGGATTGAATAAACTTTATTTTTCAAGGGAAATACATTAATTAGGCATAACTGCCTATCTTACATCCAGCCCTTGATAAAACAAGAAAACAAACAAACAAATCCAATCTCATCCCCCCACCCCTACCCACCCATGCACACAAAATTCACACAATAACACAGGTTACAATCAATTCATGGTAACCAAATACCACGTTGAAAATAACCACAAAGTGAATTTAGAATAAGATGAAAGTATCTAGGATGACTGCATAAGAAAAGTATGTAGTTTCAATTTAAATTTCTCTAAAGATTTTTCAATTTTTGGAGACTTGGATAGTGTGTTCCACATAGTAGCCCCTGAATAAGATAGGCTATGTTTAAACAAATCAATCCTAAGTTGTGGTATTATAAAGTTATGTACACGAATATTTGAATGTTGGAATAAGTTTATCAAATAATCAGGCACATCACAATCATTAATTCTTTTCATAAAGACACATTTATTGAATTGTAAATGCTTATGAAAAGGCAATATGTTAATTACCCAGATAGCATGAAAACGTTTAATCCCTCCAGGTTTACTGGAGGTCCTACAGACTTTATTAGTCTGTCTGTCTGTCTGTCTGTCTGTCCCGTCTCCACGGCTTAATTATATCTCAAAAACTACTGGACGGATTTCCTTGAGATTTTGCACACTAACTGGAAGTTAGGTCCGATTGAATGTATCAAATTTTCAGAATCGAGGCTTGAAGAGAAAGTGGTTTTCTAAGGTCGTATTCTCGAAATTACCGGTCGAAAAATTATTGAAATGACATTTGACGGCAAAGCCAAATTTGACGTCATTAATAGCATGACGTCATTTGCATGTACGATCTGAAATTCAGTCCCACTTAGAAGCTTTCTGTCTCAACATTTCAATTGACGTAACAGCAGAAATTATGGGTATCTTTTTAGATTGACGTCATTTAGAGTTTCGGGGAACCCATGCGAGAATGAATAATTTCCAGAACGTTGGTGAAGGAGACAGAAGGATTTTTTACGATGCGGGTCGTTTCGTTTCGAAAATGTAACCCTTGAACAGCATTAATTTATCAAATCTGGGTACTACTATTGACCGCAATACCCCGCAATACCCACAAATATACCGCAATACCACCAAATATGCAACTCGTACTTGCGTCAAATCGCCGTAGTTTGATGTTTACTTAGCCCGCTGAACGCTGCCAAGACTGATCTAATGCGATCGCCGTAGTTTGACTGTTTCCGAGAGTTACGTCCCTTCGTGATGCGGTCGCTTCTGTGTATCGGTCCGAAAGTTTAGTTGAATTTGTATGGTTTTTGGCGACCCATGTGTCTCAAAATTGAGTAGAAGTATTTTGAGCGTATTAGGATATCGAAACATCGCATCAGTTTCAATGTTGTTTTCTGGCCAAACATAGTATACTATGATCATTGAATGACCACCTATCAGATCTAAACTCGTTGTCTTCATTTGCCTGTCGGATAAGTCTTGGCAGTTTAAACACTAGAGCAGTCATCAGTTTATTGTCAATTTGAGAGACTCACTGGCTCATAAAATAGGTAGCTAGAGCATAATCGCTCCAAGCATTGATTTCGCCTGCCAGCCAACCAAAACAAGGGACGCAACTCTAAATCTCGTCTTGCTTAAAATCGCGGAGTGACGCTTCTTTATGTCTATGTAACGTATGTTCTTTGGACGAAGCAAACATCAAACTACGGCGATTTGACGCAAGTACGAGTTGCATATTTGGTGGTATTGCGGTATATTTGTGTGTATTGCGGGGTATTGCGGTCAATAGTAGTACCGTCAAAGATGTATGTTGAATGCATCAATAGTTCTCTCGAGAGGTTGCGGGTTCGAACCCGATCTTTTTTTGTTGTTGTGCCAAAACCTGGAGGTTCAGCGCCAGCGGTTTTTATGTTTTATTTTGGTTTGAATGGTTTGATTTACGTTTATGGTTCACAATGAAACATTTTAAAACGTTTTAGAAATGTCAACGCAAAAACTGTTTGAATGCAAACTTTGAAAAAATGTTTTAGAAATGTTTATGCAAAAACAGTTTGAATGCGAACTTCCTTAAAAAATTAATTAAATCGAAGTTGTCTATTACCTGCCCCAATTGGCACATGTAATGCAAACCTGCAATTAGGTCCAAATAAACTTTTTTTTAAAGAATTAAAATGAAATAAAAATCATAAGTCGCCCATGTGTCCTGCTATCCTTTCTCGAGTTATAAACCTTCAAAAGTAAAATTTAAATTCAAATTTTAAGAATTAGATAATTAAATCTAGAATTAAAAGTTGCATATGGACTGCCATGAGGCATGCTCAATGCAAATCTGCAATCAGATGTCCTGTAGCATGTTTCATTTTTGAGTTATTTATTTACATGTGTAAAACTAACATTTTAATTCCATGATTTAAACGCAATTAGAAATTTGATGAAGCTCTGTTTGTATCTTTGAGGAACAAAAAGTCCAAATGTGTGGTCAGATCTTCTCTAAGTTTTACCGTTACGGAGCTATTACCATGCAATTGTCAAAATTTGAATTTAAATTAAATGATGAAGTTTGAATTAAATGCAATGACAGAGACTTTTTAAGCATATTTGAGTTGCTGCATACACTTCTAACTCTGCAGTAAGATTTTCTGTAGCCCTTTAGCTCGGAAATTAAATTTTGAAAAAAATTAATTTAAATATAAGGTTGCCCCATGATATGCCCCGAGGCACACAACACAAATCTGCAAGTCTCATAATTGTTAACATGTAACTTTGCTGAAAATCTATTTGAAAGTCCTGGGGCTCGGGAACTATCCACTAACTGGGCAGGCGACAGGGGGAGTGAAAATCTCTGTCTTTCAGCAGGCCTGCTAGTAGAATTGAAAGACACCCCCTGCAAGCTGCCAGGTCAAAATCTAGGTCGCGCCTACATGACCTGTAGGGTCAGAAACTCTAGACCATACTCTGTTAATTACCGCCAAACACTGCATCCCTGCCTGCTTCCTGCTCCATCCTGGCGGCATCCATTTCCCTCCAAGCTGCTAGAAGGCCTAGATCAGCCTCCTTCATGAACCTGATATACAGTTTTTCAGCTGACTCCAAATTTATCAGGTTAAGTGGCTTTTAATCATATGTGTTTTCTTATTATTCAGTATCCACACGTAAGCCCAATCATGACTTCCTCCAAAGATTACAACAAATTCAAGGTGCATGAAAAAAGGTTCCTGGCCGGTTTTATCTTCTCTTGAGTTCAAATGATTTATCTTCCCAGTCCAGTAACATGATGCAAAATAAATTTTGGCTGAGTTATATCACCTCCTCAAAAGGTCTTCTTTGCTATTTTCCCTTTGATTTCTCATTTTGGCTCTAAATGTGTTGCCCTGCTCATCAATTTGACAAAAATGTTTGTGGTCAAGAGGGAGGTAACTCCTTCATTTTGACAATAGAACAATTGATGGTAAAAAGTAACCCCTTTTACCAAAAATTATTTTAAAATCAATGCAATGCATCATCACAACATCATATAGACAAGCCTTTCTTAATGGAATGCTGAGAAAATTGAATTAGTGAACACTGATATTTCCTGCAGCAATATAGGGTGTGAGAGTCATCACTCTGTCTCTATGCCTCTCTCTGTTTATCTCTCTCTCTCTGTTTATCTATCTCTCTCTCTCTCTGTTTATCTATCTCTCTCTCTCTGTTTATCTCTCTCTCTGTTTATCTCCCTCTCTCTCTGTTTATCTATCTCTCTGTTTCTCTATCTCTCTCTCTGTTTATCTCTCTCTCTGTTTATCTCCCTCTCTCTCTGTTTCTCTATCTCTCTCTGTTTATCTCTCTCTCTGTTTATCTCTCTCTCTCTCTCTCTGTCTTTCTCACAAAAACGTCTAGCGGCTTTCTCTCTCTCATTTACATTAAGGTGCCTCGGGGATGAACTTGTTAATGAATTAAAACGGAATGTTTTTAATCAGTCTGTATTAAGCATTGCAGGCAGGAAAATGTTCACAGTGTTCACGTCCACGACTTAATAATAATAAATAATAATAATAATGGGTATTTATATAGCGCTTATTCTCAAGTGAGCTCTAAGCGCATAAAATGAGGAATGTTCTAATGTAACTCTACATCTATGTATTATATCGGGGTGGGGGTGGTGGGGGTGTTGCAACTGTATATTGAACTGTTTGGGTCGTCGGCCCCAATAAAAGTCAATCAAAAATCAATCTCTGTCTCTGTCTGTCTGCCTCTCTCTCGCTCTCTGCCTGTCTCTCTCTGCCTGTCTCTCTCTACCTGTCTCTCTCTACCTGTCTCTCTCTCTCTCTCTCTCTCTCTCTCTCTCTGCCTGTCTGTCTCTCTCTCTCTCTCTCTGCCTGTCTCTCTCTGCCTGTCTGTCTCTCTCTCTCTCTCTCTCTCTGCCTGTCTGTCTCTGTCTGTCTGTCTGTCTGTCTGTCTGTCTGTCTGTCTGTCTGTCTGTCTGTCTGTCTGTCTGTCTGTCTGTCTGTCTGTCTGTCTGTCTGTCTGTCTGTCTGTCTGTCTGTCTGTCTGTCTGTCTGTCTGTCTGTCTCTCTGTCTGTCTCTCTGTCTGTCTGCCTGTCTCTCTGTCTGTCTCTCTGTCTGTCTGTCTCTCTGTCTGTCTGTCTCTCTGTCTGCCTGTCTCTCTCTGCCTGCCTGTCTGTCTCTCTCTCTCTCTCTCTCTCTCTCTCTCTCTCTCTCTCTCTGTCCTGTCTGTCCTGTCTGTCTGTCTGTCTGTCTGTCTGTCTGTCTGTCTGTCTGTCTGTCTGTCTGTCTGTCTGTCTGTCTGTCTGTCTGTCTGTCTGTCTGTCTGTCTGTCCTGGTCTGTCCTTGTCTGTCCTGATCTGGCCTGGCCTGGCCTGGTCTGGGAAATAAAGAGAAATAAATTGAGAAATAAATATAGAAATAAATAGAGAAATAAATAGAGAAATAAATAGAGAAATAAATTGCGATATAAACAGAGATATAAATAGAGAAATAAATAGAAAAAGAAATAAAAAAAGAAATAAATAAAAAAATAGAGAAATAAATAGACAAATAAATAGAGAAATAAATAGGGAAATAGAAATAACTAGGGAAATAAGTAGAGAAAAAATAGAGAAATAAATAGATAAATAAATAAATAAACATAGAGAAATAAAAAGAGAAATAAAGATATAAATAAAGATATAAATAAAAAGAGAAATAAATATAGAAATAAATAGCGCAATAAATAGCGAAATAAATAGAGAAATAAATAGAGAAATAAATATAGAAATAAATAGGGAAATAAATAACGAAATAAATAGAGAAATAAACAGAAAAATAAATAGAGAAATAAATAAATAAATAGAGAAATAAATGGAGAAATAAAAAAGAAATAAAAAGAGAAATACATATAGAAATAAATAGAGAAATAAATTGCGAAATAAATGGAGAAATAAATAGAGAAATTAATACAGAAATAAAGAGTGAAATTAATAGAGAAATAAATAGGGAAATAAAGAGAAATAAATAGAGCAATAAATAGAGAAATAAATAGAGAAATAAATAGAGAAAAAAATAAAGAAAAAAATAAAGAAATAAATAGAAAAATAAATAGAAAAATAAATAGAGAAATAAATAGCGAAATAAATAGCGAAATAAATAGAGAAATAAATAAAGAAATAAATAGGGAAATAGAAATAAATAGGGAAATAAATAGAGAAATAAATAGAAACAAATAAATAAATATAGAGAAATAAAAAGAGAAATAAAAAGAGAAATAAATAGAGAAATAAATAGAGAAATAAATAGAGAAATAAATAAGGGAGGTGAGTTGGCCGAGTGGTTAGCGCGTTGGACCTACAGTCGCTTGCGGCCAGTGGGTGCGGAGTTCGAAGCTGCGCGGTCCCCAGAATTGCATCCTTGAGCAAGATGCTTAACTCGCATTGCTTCTCCCCACCCAGGAGTGAAACCGGGTACCAAACGGCCCTCTTCAGGGCTCTCCCCAGGTCCTTTGGATGAGACCTTCATAAATCGAGGTCTAGTGTGTGATACGCATTCACAACATCAATTGCGCACTATAAAGATCCTGACGCTCATGTCCTTGACGGGTGAGTGCCGGCCACAGAAAAAATACCCAGCACGCACAAATTCTCCCTTGTGCTTACAGTAGTCTTAGCGCCTTGGCCAATGTAATTGGCCTTGGCAGCAGGATACTGGTCTCATTGACTTGAGACACGACACACTGAGAGACAGCCTCAACATCGGCTCAAGCGCTTTGAGCATACGGCAGTATGGATATATGCGCTATACAAGTAGACATCATCATCATCATCATCAAATAAATAAATAAATATAGAGAAATAAAAAGAGAAATAAAAAGAGAAATAAAGATAGAAATAAAAAGCGAAATAAATATAGTAATAAATAGAGAGAAAAAAAAGCAAAATAAATAGAGAAATAAAGAGAGAAATAAATAGCGAAATAAATAGCGAAATAAATAGCGAAATAAATAGAGAAAAAATTAAAATAATAAATAGAGAAATAAATATGGTAATAAAAAGAGAAATAAATAATGAAATAAATAGAGAAATAAATGGAAAAATAAATAGAGAAATAAATAGAGAAATAAATAAAGAAATAAATAGAAATAATTAGAGAAATGAAGAGAAAAATAAATTGAGAAATAAATAGAGAAATAAATAAAGAAAAAAAAGAGATATAAAAAGAAAAAAAATACAGAAATAAATACTAAAATAGAGAAATAAATTCTTTCTCTACTTATTTCTCTATTTGTTTCGCTTTTTCTTTCGCTATTTATTTCGCTATTTTTTTCTCTATTTCTCTATTTATTTCTCTATTTATTTCGTAATTTATTTCTCTATTTATTTCTCTATTTATTTCTCTATTTATTTGTCTATCATACGGCAGTATGGATATATGCGCTATACAAGTAGACATCATCATTATCATCATCAAATAAATAAATAAATATAGAGAAATAAAAAGAGAAATAAAAAGAGAAATAAAGATAGAAATAAAAAGAGAAATAAATATAGTAATAAATAAAGAGAAAAAAAAGCAAAATAAATAGAGAAATAAAGGGAGAAATAAATAGCGAAATAAATAGCGAAATAAATAGAGAAATAAATAGAGAAATAAATATGGAAATAAAAAGGGAAATAAATAGAGAAATAAATAGAGAAATAAATGGAAAAATAAATTGAGAAATAAATAGCGAAATAGATAAAGAAATAAATAGAAATAATTAGAGAAATGAAGAGAAAAATAAATAGAGAAATAAATAGAGAAATAAATAGAGAAATAAATAGAGAAATCAATAGAAAAAAATACAGAAATAAATACTAAAATAGAGAAATAAATAGAGAAATAAAGATATAAATAAAGATACAAATAAAAAGAGAAATAAATATAGAAATAAATAGCGCAATAAATAGCGAAACATGGGACCGGAATTGATGGGACCGGAATTGATGGGACCAGAATAGATGGGACCGGAATTGATGGGACAGGAATTGATGGGACCGGAATTGATGGGACCGGAATTGATGGGACCAGAATTGATGGGACCGGAAGTGATGGGACCGGAATTGATGGGACCGGAATTGATGGGACTGGAATTGATGGGACTGGAATTGATGGGACTGGAATTGATGGGACTGGAATTGATGGGACTGGAATTGATGGGACTGGAATTGATGGGACTGGAATTGATGGGACCGGAATTGATGGGACCGGAATTGATGGGACCGGAATTGATGGGACCGGAATTGATGGGACCGGAATTGATGGGACCGGAATTGATGGGACCGGAATTGATGGGACCGGAATTGATGGGACCGGAATTGATGGGACCGGAATTGGTGGGACCGGAATTGGTGGGACCGGAATTGGTGGGACCGGAATTGGTGGGACCGGAATTGGTGGGACTGGAATTGGTGGGACGGAATTGGTGGGACCAGAATTGGTGGGAACGGAATTGGTGGGACTGGAATTGATGGGACTGGAATTGATGGGACCGGAATTGATGGGACTGGAATTGATGGGACCGGAATTGATGGGACCGGAATTGATGGGACCGGAATTGATGGGACAAGAATTGATGGGACTGGAATTGATGGGACCGGATTTGATGGGACCGGAATTGATGGGACCGGAATTGATGGGACCGGAATTGATGGGACCGGAATTGATGGGACCGGAATTGATGGGACCGGAATTGATGGGACCGGAATTGATGGGACCGGAATTGATGGGACTGGAATTGATGGGACTGGAATTGATGGGACCGGAATTGATGGGACCGGAATTGATGGGACCGGAATTGATGGGACCGGAATTGATGGGACCGGAATTGATGGGACCGGAATTGACGGGACCGGAATTGATGGGACCGGAATTGATGGGACCGGAATTGGTGGGACCGGAATTGATGGGACCGGAATTGATAGGAACGGAATTGATGGGACCGGAATTGATGGGACCGGAATTGATGGGACCGGAATTGATGGGACCGGAATTGATGGGACCGGAGTTGATGGGACCGGAGTTGATGGGACCGGAGTTGATGGGACCGGAGTTGATGGGACTGGAATTGATGGGACTGGAATTGATGGGACTGGAATTGATGGGACTGGAATTGATGGGACTGGAATTGATGGGATTGGAATTGATGGGACTGGAATTGATGGGACTGGAATTGATGGGACTGGAATTGATGGGACTGGAATTGATGGGACTGGAATTGATGGGACCGGAATTGATGTTACTGGATTTGATGGGACCGAAATTGATGGGGCCGGAATTGATGGGACCGGTATTGATGGGACTGGAATTGGTGGGACCGGAATTGGTGGGACCAGAATTGGTGGGACCGGAATTGGTGGGACCGGAATTGGTGGGACCGGAATTGGTGGGACCGGAATTGATGGGACCGGAATTGATGGGACCGGTATTGATGGGACTGGAATTGGTGGGACCGGAATTGGTGGGACCAGAATTGGTGGGACCGGAATTGGTGGGACCGGAATTGATGGGACCGGAATTGATGGGACCGGTATTGATGGGACCGGAATTGATGGGACCGGAATTGATGGGACCGGAATTGATGGGACCGGAAATGATGGGACCGGAATTGATGGGACCGGAATTGATGGGACCGGAATTGATGGGACCGGAATTGATGGGACCGGAATTTATGGGACCGGAATTGATGGGACCGGAATTGATGGGACCGGAATTGATGGGACCGGAATTGATGGGACCGGAAATGATGGGACCGGAATTGATGGGACCGGAATTGATGGGACCGGAAATGATGGGACCGGAATTGATGGGACCGGAATTGATGGGACTGGAATTCATGGGACCGGGAGTGATGGGACCGGAATTGATGGGACCAGAATTGATGGGACTGGAATTGATGGGACCGGAATTGATGGGACCGGAAATGATGGGACCGGACTTGATGAGACCGGAATTGATGGGACCGGAAATAATGGGACCAGATTTGATGGGACTGGAATTGATGGGACTGGAATTGATGGGACTGCAATTGATGGGACTGGAATTGATGGGGACTGGAATTGATGGGACTGGAATTGATGGGACTGGAATTGATGGGACTGGAATTGATGGGACTGGAAGTGATGGGACTGGAATTGATGGGACTGGAATTGATGGGACTGGAATTGATGGGACTGGAATTGATGGGACCGGAATTGATGGGACCGCAATTGATGGGACCGGAATTGATGGGACCGGAATTGATAGGACCGGAATTGATGGGACCGGAATTGATGGGACTGGAATTGATGGGACCGGAATTGATGGGACCGGAATTGATGGGACCGGAATTGATGGGACCGGAATTGATGGGACTGGAATTGATGGGACCGGAATTGATGGGACCGGAATTGATGGGACCGGAATTGATGGGACCGGATATGATGGGACAAGAATTGATGGGACTGGAATTGATGGGACCGGAATTGATGGGACCAGAATTGATGGGACCGGAATTGATGGGACCGGAATTGATGGGACCGGAATTGATGGGACCGGAATTGATGGGACCGGAATTGATGGGACCGGAATTGATGGGACCGGAATTG
>JAWQFJ010001870.1:98414-100914 GCA_034096865.1 Theodoxus fluviatilis | reverse complement strand
TCCCGTCTTCCCTCCTCCTCTTCACTCTGCAAGTTCCGAAAAAGAGAGCCGAGCAGTTAACTCTGCGATGATTTCCGGTCTTTCTTTTCGTAGCGTCTTTCTTTTGGGCGTTACACCGTCCACTCTCACTGTCGCTGTCGCGTGGTTTCACTCGAAGCTTTTCAAACAGCTTTTCTTTCAGCCCACAATCAACTTCGTCATTCTTGTCAAATTTCCCTCCTCTTCATTTTTCATCCAAATACCGCGGTCAAACGTCCCGCAATGCAATCATTTTCTTATGACAAGTTCGGGGGAAATCTTTACTAATTATGTAATTATGCTGGAATGACAAACAGACTACTCATGTCAGCGTGAAAGTGTCCAGGGAAAAAAGAGAAGATTCTTTTGGATTACATTCCAGGTCAAATTCAATTCTGTACAGAATCTACCTCCATCATATGTAAAATCAAGTATTACATACGCAATGATTGGGGGAGTAGCGTTTTTTTATTATAAAAATAGAACATGTCACATTTTTATTTTATTATATTTTTTTTTCATTTTTAACCTCGTTGTCTATGACGTGTAGACTCACAGAATGACGTTCAGTGCGTGCAGTTGTGGCGGGGAGCGTCATCAGTGGCTGCAATAAGAGAAAACTGCTCGTCCATGACAATGGCCTTCGCTGAGCTGGTGCACAGCTGTTTTCCCTACGCCTGCAGAGTGAAGGAGGATGTGGACATGGACCATGCGTCTTCAGGAGGTAGGCCACCTGTCTTGTCCTTGTTGCGTTTCCTCGTCAGTCTCAGGAATTTTCCGTTTTGACTTCAATTGTCCGAACAGTTTTCACTTTTCCTCCATTCCAAAGCAATGGTGATCTTTTCTGTCATTTGTCTGATCTGAAGATCTGCATTCACAACCTGATAAATACGACGCATTGATTAAGATTTTCCTTGAAAGTTTTGGTGAGTTTCAGTTCAATGCCCAGCGATGCGGTCATAAGCGCGTAAACCAAGGAACACAAACACGCATGCACGCGCGCGCACAAGAGCGAGCAGAAAAAGAAACAGGCCTCCATTGAGCTTGACCCTAAATGGTGAAGATCATTGTGAAAAAGGGATCGGCGTCCTTCCTGCCAATGCAAACACCTACTGACAGGTCGTGCCATTTCTGCTCCCGATAATTTTCTGTTTAAAACCACCTCTTGACGAAGATGCTCTCCTATACGTGATACCAATCCAATTACACAATCAAAACAAACAAACAAAATCTAGGGTTCCTAATTGTCCAGCGGCGCTACCACTAGACTTATAGGATTAACCAGGCGGCCCAGTGACCAGGGGGTAAAGTGTAAAGTGGTTTGAGACCCAGTGACCAGGGGGTAAAGTGTAAAGTGGTTTGAGACCCAGTGACCAGGGGGTAAAGTGTAAAGTGGTTTGAGACCCAGTGACCAGGGGGTAAAGTGTAAAGTGGTTTGAGACCCAGTGACCAGGGGGTAAAGTGTAAAGTAGTTTGAGACCCAGTGACCAGGGGGTAAAGTGTAAAGTGGTTTGAGACCCAGTGACCAGGGGGTAAAGTGTAAAGTGGTTTGAGACCCAGTGACCAGGGGGTAAAGTGTAAAGTGGTTTGAGACCCAGTGACCAGGGGGTAAAGTGTAAAGTGGTTTGAGACCCAGTGACCAGGGGGTAAAGTGTAAAGCGGTTTGAGACCCAGTGACCAGGGGGTAAAGTGTAAAGCGGTTTGAGACCCAGTGACCAGGGGGTAAAGTGTAAAGCAGTTTGAGACCCAGTGACCAGGGGGTAAAGTGTAAAGTGGTTTGAGACCCAGTGACCAGGGGGTAAAGTGTAAAGTGGTTTGAGACCCAGTGACCAGGGGGTAAAGTGTAAAGTGGTTTGAGACCCAGTGACCAGGGGGTAAAGTGTAAAGTGGTTTGAGACCCAGTGACCAGGGGGTAAAGTGTAAAGTGGTTTGAGACCCGGACGTGGGGGATAAGTCGCTACACAAAACAACAGTTTTTGGGTCGTCGTGTGTACGAGATTCCACTCAACAACGACTGAGGAAGGGGTTGAAAGAAACGATTAGAATTACCCTCCTTATCAGTCATGGCTCTTCCAAGTATTCTTTGAGGAGGGATTTTTCGAGGGCAGGAATAAATCCGCCACGTCTACCTGCATCATTTGTAAAAGGCAAATGGCTGAGAAAACAGTCTTGATGCACTCCTATTCCAACCAACACACGTTCTTTGGGTAAGCAAGGGATTCTACAAAAGTTGATAGACCATGAAGTCCCATTCATCCATCCATCCGCCCATCCATCCATCCGCCCATCCATCCATCCGTCTGTCAATCCAATATTCCATTCATCATGCATGCATTCATCCATCCATCAATCCACCCATCCAATCCATCGTCTATCCGTCCATCCATCTGTCCATTCATCCTGTATTTAATTCATCATGCATCCATCCATCCATCCAATCAAACCATCCATGCAATCCATCCTTCCTATCCTTTCCAGCATG
>JAWQFJ010001870.1:88414-93414 GCA_034096865.1 Theodoxus fluviatilis | reverse complement strand
CGTAGATAAATAAGATTCTTACTGTTCTGCGTACGTCCTTGGGGTACCGAAAAATTATTTTCCGGCACAAGTGTGCTTGTAGCGAGCAACTGAGCAGGAAATCGCGCCACTTTCGATCCGCCATAATTGCCGCGCGACCACGCCTCAAAAGAAAATATAGTAATTGACTCAAACATGCAACGAAAATGGAGAATAAATGTTTAGAACTAGCTATAGAGCTCGAGCGAAACCACGAAAATAGTGGCTGGAAAGACGTTAAGGAAAAGACAGCAGAGCTGTTGCCTACCGGTACGCACAAGTGCAACTGATATAGGCCTAGTACTTATAGCTGGTAGGCCTACCAAAGCCCACATAAAGAATTAATCGGCCTGACAGCCACCAGGGGGTATAATGTTTTGACAACCATTGTTCCCAGGAGTCTGCGCATACATATACAAAAGGAAAACAGAAACGCATGAGCGCATACGCACACACGCACTCACACACACACACACACACACACACACACACACACACACACACACACACACACACACACTCACATCCACGATAATACGGTTTAACAGCTCATCCCTGCTGTCACTGGTACACACAACAGGACTTTATCACTAAAACACCTCAGAGGTGAGCTACATGTGATCTTATCTCATAAGTAACCCCCATGGGCTTGAATACCTGTGCTTCTAGAGCAGAGGTCGTAAAGCATGCAGTTACAGTCGCTTGATTATCTCCCTTGGGACAACCACATGCAAGCACTTGATTGGTTCATCCTACAAACGTGGCTGAGAAGCGAAAGCCAAAATGGCCGACACCGGTGCAGTGAAAACAGACATCCGCTCTGCAATGTGGAATCCTGGAGGATGGAAGAGTTTGCTAACATTCTTTATACTCGCATTGGCATGGCTTGCAGGCTTCAGTTCGAGATTGTTCGCTGTCATTCGATTTGAGAGCATCATTCACGAGTTTGACCCATGGTAAGTGAGCGTCTCATCGATTATGCCTTCTGCTATGTCGCGTGCAGCGTCATGCTACAGATTTGTTGTGGTGTGCTTTTAAACTCTTCGGGTGTATTGCAGTGCACATTCTCACTTTTCGGAACCGATTATGCATAATCATTCTTAAATGCTTTGTTTGTTGCTCCGATCGTATGAATCATTGAATGATCTTGCGATCACTTGAGTCGATGTGTGTGTATTGGTAAATTCTTGTGACGATCGCGATGTTCTTGCAATTTTGGATGGGGTGAGGTCGTGAGGAAATGAATACAGCCATCAGAATTCACAATCCGTGTGAAGTTCACTTTGCCATTGCGGATGGAACTATTTCTGATAAGTTTTTATGCATTCCCTCGGTTCCGTAATCAAGAAGAAATTAATCAATCCTGAAGTGCTCAGTCACTCTGACAGTGAAAGGACTAACGGCAATTTTCGTCCCATCGCTCAAACATTGTGAACGGCGTAGTTGAATCATTTTCGGTAGATTTATACACACTTTTGATTGTACGTTTTTAGTTATCCACTGCGATTTGGAAAGTGAATCTCTCTCTCTCTCTCTCTCTCTCTCTCTCTCTCTCTCTCTCTCTCTCTCTCTCTCTCTCTCTCTCTCTCTCTCTCTCTCTGTCTCTCTCTCTGTCTCTCTCTCTGTCTCTCCTCTCTGTCTCTCTCTCTCTGTCTCTCTCTCTCTCTCTCTCTCTCTCTCTCTCTCTCCTCTCTCTCTCTCTCTCCTCTCTCTCTCTGTCTCTCTCTCTCTCTGTCTCTGTCTCTGTCTCTCTCTCTGTCCTCTCTGTCTCTCTCTCTCTCTCTCTCTCTCTCTCTCTCTCTCTCTCTCTCTCTCTCTCTCTCTCTATCTCTCGTGTGTGTGTGTGAATGTGTTTTCATTCCCATGCGAAAAAAGCTATATTACCCGAACATCCACGCCATTTGTAAGCAGCACTCTTATTCTTAGATCTTCCATAGGGTAGCCTGATATTTCTTTTTGCTGCTATGCTCATCCTTGATGCATCAGAGCCATGTGCAGTATGACTCATTTTCTTGGAATGTGTAAACAGCAAATGCATGGCATGTCTATCAATAACTCTCAGTTCACATAAGTTGAGGAGCATGCTGCCCACTGATGGGAATGAAGACATTTATCATTTTGGTATCTTAAACTTAAAATTAAAAAAGCAATACATGCTTTAATGCAGAGGTATGCCACAGCTCAATTGAAGGCCTGGACCTTGTGTGTGTGTGTGTGTGTGTTGCATTCTGCCTCCCATCTGTCTGTCAATCTGTCTATTTATTATTTATATCCATCTTTGTGCACATGTTCACTGTCTGTCTGTCTGTCTGTCTGTCTGTCTGTCTGTCTGTCTGTCTGTCTGTCTGTCTGTCTGTCTGTCTGTCTGTCTGTCTGTCTGTCTGTCTGTCTGCCTCTTTAATTCATCATTCATCATTCTTTCTTTCTTTCTTTCTTTCTTTCTGTCACGGTATGTTTGTCTGCCTGCCTGCCTGCCTGCCTCCCTTTCTGCCTGCCTGCATGCATACATGCATGAATGTATCCATCGGTCTGTCACTGTGTCAGTCTCGCTGTCTCTGTGTCTATCTCTTTGTCTCTGTCTCTCTCTGTGTCTCTGTCTGTCTGTCTTCTGTCTGTCTTCTGTCTGTCTGTCTGTCTGTCTGTCTGTCTGTCTGTCTGTCTGTCTGTCTGTCTGTCTGTCAGTCTCGCTGTCTCTGTGTCTATCTCTTTGTCTCTGTCTCTCTCTGTGTCTGTGTCTGTCTGTCTGTCTGTCTGTCTGTCTGTCTGTCTGTCTGTCTGTCTTTCTTTCTGCCTGTGTGTCTGTCTTCTGTCTGTCTGTCTGTTTCACTCTCTCACTCTCTCTTTCTCTTTCTCTCTCTCACTCTCACTCTCTCACTCTCACTCTCTCACTCTCACTCTCACTCTCTCCTCCTCCTCCTCCTCCTCCTCCTCCTCCTCCTCCTCCTCCTCCTCCTCCTCCTCCTCCTCCCTCCTCCTCCTCCTCCTCCTCCCTTTTCCCCCATCTCTGTTTCATATCGACCTTATTCCCTCCTTATACACCCCTTCTTCCCCTACCCCCCACCCTAACCCCCACCTTTACTTCATTTTCCCATCTGATGTGAGCCTGCTGAAGACTTACTTGTAGAGGCAGTAAATACAGTCACCTTTGAATGACCCACAGTTCATCTTCTTTCATTCCTCTGTGAAAGGAGAAACAGGTTTTGTTTGCTGACATGGAGAATGTCTACACAACTGTTGGGGAAATATTTGCAGGAAGGTTTTACTAGAGAAAGCACAGAATATGTCACAGTGGCTTTGCTGATGTGCCCACTTCTCCCAGGTTTTATAAATTCTAGCTGACTGTTTCCTAAGATGCAGAGGTTGCAGTGAAGAAATCTCTGCTGAGAATGTTACGTGTGGCATGAATTCAAATCCTCATGTGTGCTTAAACCTGTAATGGCCTTTAGAATTTTTTTTTCAATTAAGATGAAACCTTTCATGATCTTTCATTGAAAAAGAACAATTCTATGAATGAAAGGGTTTTTTTAATGTGCAGAAATCAGTGTTTGTCTAGAGGAAGAAAGGAAGGTGAATGTGACCCCTCAAATGTTGCTAATGAGCAAGTTTGTGTCACGCTAGGGTGTCGTCAAGTGTTGATGCCCTTCTAATCTTAGTGCTGGAAGTTGCACAATGAGAATAAAGGCATTATTGATTCCTTTCCCCTTTCTCTAGAGAGTGGCATTGAGAGAGAAGGCCTTGATTGGCCAATAAGGCACAAGGTGTCTCTTACACTGAAATAAAGAGCTTTCTCTCTGTCTCTATATCTCTCTCTCTCTCTCTCTCTCTCTCTCTCTCTCTCTCTCTCTCTCTCTCTCTCTCTCTCTCTCTGTCTATCTGTCTCTGTCTCTCTCTCTCTCTCTCTCTCTCTCTGCCTCTCTGTCTCTCTCTGTCTCTCTGTCTCTCTCTCTCTCTGTCTCTCTGTCTCTCTCTCTTTCTCTCTCTCTCTCTCTCTCTCTCTCTCTCTCATATTCTCAATGACTGTACCAGAGTTCTCTGACCCATGATGTTGTTAGTGTTTTTATGTTCTATGAAAAATTGATATAAAGTTTTTTCTTGATATAGATCTATTCTATCTAATCAGCTACTGTGACATTTCTATCATGTGGAAGACTCACATATGAAAATATTTATTTCAGTGTTTGTTTTGACTGAACATTAAAATCCAAATCTGAAACAAGATAATTGTGTGACAAGCATATATTTCAATAAAATACAATGCAGTGTTGTTTGTTGATCATTTGTTAAAATCATGATGGCTGTTAAAACAGAGACAGATGAAGGAGGGTATTTAGAACTATAAGACAATAGAGAAATGTGGCAATTTTAAAGATAAAAAGTCTTTATCAAATGCAACATGTAAAAAGACATACCTACAAAAGAGTCAAAGAAGAGACCATGAAGAAATTGCAATGAGTGATGGTTATCAGGTATTGATATGAGACCCATGTTTTCAAACAACAACATCACCTAAACTAAGTCTTTGAAGAGAGTGCATTGAATTCAAAGGAATTCATATGATGACATATCATCAATGTTGTTAAGAAATAGGAGGGCAAGTTAACCCTTGGAATGCTATGATAACCCCCACACAAAAACACTCCCAGTGCACCAGCATTGTTGGCAGACCTACTCTAGTGTGTGCTGTGCTCTCATTGGTTGATAGAAATAGACTCTAACCAGTAAAGAGTTAGTGAAAGTTTAACACAGAGCCATCTTCAGCCCAATGGCTGAAAATTTGGACTGTGGCAGTCCACCATTGCCGTCCAAATTTTGGAACGTGGCAGTCTGACTATTCAAGATAAATTCTGGCTCATAATCAGAGGAAAAGTTTGTTGTGGGAAATCCAGGTTACCAAGGAAACACTTGTCATTGAAGTTTTAAAGCCTCATGATAACACTGCTTGTAAATCAATATGACTAAGCATTGAGATACAGTGTTTTGCA